>PYAF01005734.1:1416636-1436819 GCA_007407185.1 Glycine tomentella
AAATATTTTGCACTATATCCTTCAAAAATATATCCGTAATCCATGTTTTAGAGAAATAAACTATTCAATATCTAAATCATATGATAAATATACATTACATGTGAGATAAATGTTACATAATTAAAAATATATAAATATCTAGTTCACACGAGTAATTGTTTATATTCTATGTGAATTAGAACTGTTTTTACTAAATATCAGCTAGCATTTAAACTGTATAGATAAATATTTATATTACACGATAAGAAAATAAGTTACAATATTCACTTATTGTAAAATAATGTATAAAAGTATATGCTTAAGCCACTGGTAAAATACTAGTTATAATTAAAACAAATTAAGTAACAACAAAATGTTCGATGGTCTTTCTTTTTTTTATATACAACATGTTCAAATGGTCTTAAAAAGTTATCATTGGGTGATGAACTTCTTAAATAATTGATGCGTATTGAATTATAGCGACGTGATGTATAGTATATATATACTCTATGTACATTAATTATTCAGAAATGAGATTGTGACACTCTAGCACATCTGACAAATTAATGGTTTATGCATGACTTCTACGAAATCATTATGACAAGGAAAACTAAACGCAATAGATTAAGTTCATTAAAATATTTTTCAAGATTTAAGCTAGGCATAGTGGCCACAGTATGTTTTATTCTTCAATTTCAAGCTGTCCGTGCAAACAGAAACCTAAAACTTGTTAATTACTCGAACACCATGAAAGAACATATAACAAATAACTTCAAACCACTTTTTACAATTTTATTCCCCCCAACATCATTTATCTTATTTCTCTGCGTTGTAGTATTACAAGAAGAGTTTAGTTTTTATGGTATAAAAGATTTTTCCTCATCAACCAATTAGAAATCATCATTACAAATCATGACAGATATTATTAGTAAAATAATTAGTGTAAAAGTTAAAAAATTTATTATATAACCAATAATTTATAATTAGATGATAATGTAAAAATAAATTATATTTTTTTACCAGACCTTTTATTATGTATTTTTATACTTCATTGGTATCTATTATAAAAGAAAAAGAAATTATTTTCATAATTATTAAAAAATTAGTTAATTTTATTAAATTATGTCAATATTTAAAAATTATGAAGTAAAAAAAGTTTCATAAAGTAAAAAAAATAATTAAATAAAATAAAATAAATTAAACTTTGTTTATATTTGAAATCAAATATAAATTTATTTATTTTACTTATCGTAAGAAACACTAATGTAAGAGTATCATTACTCTAAGTACATGCTAACTTTAAAGTTCCAACAACAAACAACATGATCCCAAACAAACGCCGCACAAGTGTCATTGGTCCTTCATCTTATATGGTTTAATTACAACCAGGTGTTTTGTGATTGATAAGTATCAATTTCAGTGTGAATATAATTAATACCACTAATAACAATGAGAAATGACATGGTATTCCAATTTGAGAGGCTATTATCATCTCTCTTACATCTGGTACTTATGACTTATGAGTTCTCTCTCTCTCTCTCTCTCTCTAAATTGTTAACTACTTAACATCATAGTAGCAAATACCTTCAAAGATGAATAGCCAAAATATTTCTTTTATTCTAGTCTAGATTATAATATCCTTCGTTGAAGGAATCGTATTCAAACTAGATAAGATGATTATGTTGGATAATTTTTTTTTAAAATATTTAATATAGTTACATATTTAAAATTCAAATTCAAGATCTCTCATTAAATTAAATTAACCTCAAGCTAATTGATCCATACATTTGATAGTAATGATCAAAATGCCTCTAGGCTCTAACTACTTATTATTATTGGATTTTTTTTTTTAATTCGGTACTTTCGTAAGGCAGAGGACTTAATTGGCAGATTCTCGAATCCAACTCCTAGTTTTTGTTAAATTATTCTCATGTTTTAACTCTAAGTTTATATTCTTTCTGTTTAACTTCTGAAAACCCGAAAGTCAAAATTATTTTATTTTATTCTAAACTATTCAAATAATTGTACATTAGCTTTATCCACTCAATAAATAAATTATTAAACTATGTTTTTTGGATTAGGCATGCATCGCCAACCCAGCCCCTTCCCAAAAAGTCTAAGTTATACATCCAAATATTTGTACGGGATCATGCATATCTGCATATTATCTCTGCCAACTAACTTAATAATTGTATTATGTATAAAGAGAAATATTGTTTATATAAAATTTTAAGATCGCTATATATAATTTTTCCAACTGAATGACGCAAGTACGACCTTCATTCATTTTTTCAATTTAAAGAAAAATCAAGTGTTTTAAGTAACAAATTCATTATTCTCCTAGAACCTATTGTCTTTGTATACAACCAAATGTATTTGCAATAATTGACCGAAAATCTCAATGCCTGAAATTGAGAAACATCATAATTAAATTAATCCTTAATTTCTTACATAACAGTGATAAACTTATAGAAATATGATAAATTGGAGTATAAGTGTAAAGTAAAATTTCACATTGATAGAAATAAAAAAAAATTGAATACCATATAAATAAGAAAAAAATTTGTAAACCTGAATTTTAAAATTTTTGGTTAAAATTAAATATGATATCAAATTACTTATATGATCCTCATTTGTGTAGCTTTTTACTATATTTACCTCCTCCCATGCATAACATGATCACATCAAATCTTGTCCTCTCTAGCTAACGTTAAGAAGTTCTCAACCTAGCACTTCTGATTTGACTCTTGTCAATTAATTTCCTTTCCTCTTTATGATAGTCTCTTTCTTTTTTCTCATTCACCAACCATCAATTTATTAGGCCTTAATATTACACATGAATATTATTGAGTCATGATTAATCATCAATATTACATCTAGGTCTTATTGAATATTACTCAATTATCAATACTACACTTAAGTGTTACGAGACTTTAATCAGTCATCAATATTATACTTAAGCCTTTGAGCTTTAGTGAATCATCATTGTTGCACGTACTGGGAATAAACAAGGATTGTGTTTTAATAACAGTTAATTTAATTGTTCCTTATTTTATATATCTGAATATGATATGCTACATCCATATTAATATAAGAGCTAGTTGCAGCAGTGCAGTGGGGCCATGAGCGTGGATTGAAGGTCAAAGAAAGTTGCGTAGTGGAGAATGCACCGGCCGGCCGGAGGAGGCTTTAGTTCTACTCTTCAATTCGAAGCCAAACTTATTTGGTAGTGCGTGCACTCAAACACGGCTCTATATAAGCCTTCCAAATTCCCTCTCTAACATCACAATTCACAAAGACACAATTCAACTTAAGAGATCGATATGGCCACCACCACTACCCAGCGTCCCTCTAATATCTGTTTTTTCCTTCTGTTCTTGCTTCTAGCACACTTTAATTTGGGTATGTTAATTATCTAATATTCTACTTACTCTTTCGTTTTTTCTACTTTCTTTGTAACCTATAACTAAAGACCGTTGTACATATTAGATATAATCTATTGTACATCATGAATTTAATTGCAAAATTATTATATATAAAATGACTCTTCAAGTACGTTTAATTTACTCAATGATCATGGACATTCCGCATGGATTTGAAGTTGCACTAGTTCTTCTTCAGTAATGATACATAAGCATATATACATTTAGTTGACTTAATACTTATTGTATTCTTTTATTTTTATTTTTTTATCATATTATATAACTGTTATATCTATACTTCTCTCTTCTATATATCTATTTTTTTAAGTGTATAATTAATAGGACATACATAGGTGTCCAGCTAATGTCTATGTGCGCCATTTTCCACAATCCTTCTGTGATATATAGAGCAATGATATGTTATATATAGCAAACACTTCATTTGACATTTTTTATTTCTCTCATTCTTCTTTTTTTCTTATCATATCATATCTTTTTCTCTTCTTTTCACTATAGGTGTCTAATATCACCCAATTGTTCATGGATTATTTTCCTAATATATATGATCATGTTGTACATATATAGGCATAAGCCAACTTGAGCTGAATTACTACTCTAAAAGCTGCCCAAAAGCTGAAGAGATAATCAAGGAACAGGTCACACAACTATATAACAAGCATGGAAACACTGCCGTTTCGTGGGTCAGAAATCTCTTCCACGATTGCATGGTTAAGGTGCCAGATTTCTTGTTTCAAATTGATATATAAACCAAGATATATACATCATAATTAGTTAACAACAACGCATGAAACAGTTAAAAAATTGATTTGATGATTCTCATGCAGTCATGCGATGCATCATTACTGTTAGCGACGGTGAGCGATGTAGTGTCGGAGCAGACGTCGGATAGAAGTTTTGGGATGAGAAACTTCAAGTATGTAAACACTATCAAAGCAGAGGTTGAAAAAGAATGCCCCTTCACAGTGTCATGCGCTGATATTGTTGCTCTTTCTGCTAGAGATGGCATTGCTTTGGTATGTCTCAATTGTCGTCATCTCGTGTATATATGCACGTCTATATTTATTTCCCTAATTAAATTTCTGACCAAAAATACTAACAAAATATTTTTAATATCCTCATAAAAGAATTAAAAATAAAACATTGCAAAAAATATTATCAACACCTTTTGAGTAGTATTGAACTAGGATCCAAGATCTCATGTTTAAACTTGATAGATGAAAATAGAAGATATATCATTAAAGATAATCACACAAAAATCAATAAAAACAAAACTTCACATTAATATATCAATATTATTAATATATTTTGTGATGATTTTTGATTAGTTTCTTTTATTTATTACTTTATTAATTTCGTGTTGTTAATACCTAAAGGACAAATGAATTGCTTAGAGAAATAATTTGAAAATATGAGGTTTAATGTGGAGTGTGGATATGGATGTTGGTGCGAGCAGTTGGGAGGACCAAGCATTGAGATGAAGACAGGGAGAAAGGATAGCAGAAAAAGCTATGGAAGGGAGGTGGAAGACTTGATTCCAAACCACAATGATTCCATGTCCTCAGTGCTGTCTCGTTTTCAAGCCATTGGCACTGACGTTGAAGCCACAGTCGCTCTTTTAGGTATAAAACATGCTCTGTGTGTACGTTACACATAAGTTGGAAGTCTTTCCCATTATAACATTTATTTCCCAAAGTCAAAACGTAAATTACTTAAACGAAACTAACACTCCCTTAAGCAATATATGGACAGATGTCTAACCTATTAGGCAGAAACCCAGACATGACTTCTCAATTTGTTGCAGCTGTCATCATCAAGTCAAACTAGGCCACTAATATGAAACTTATTCGTATAATTTATACTTTTTTGCTAATTAAATTAATATACTGCCTTTATTATATAATATATACAGTTTTAATCTCAATAAAAAAATTTAGTCTATTTGTATGCATCTCAAACGGAATTTGTTGAAAGTGAGAATTTTTTCTCCTTTGAGAAAACCTGCCTCCCACTAACATGTAAAACTCGTTTACTTAATTAAAACAAGCAGAACCTTTTATCATCTATATAAAAAAAATTGGGCCAATGAATAAAACATAAATATACTACTGGCTAGCTTTGCATGAGTACTATACAAATAAATAATCATACATAAATTACTTTTTATTTTAAACATCCATCAATATTTTTCACTTTTTTATCTTTATCTTTTTATCTTTTTATCACATCGTAAATTCTATCATATTTATATTTTTTTTCTCTTTTTTAATTCTATCAAGGAAGTGACTAATCTATAACCTTAAGTTATGGGGTAATTTATTTTACAAATAAAAATTAATAATTAATGTTATGATAGGGATAAAAAAATAGGACCAGTGGATCAAATACACACAAATTAGAGGGAACAAAATCTACACATGTATTTATATGTAATTTTTAAAAAGAGAGTGTATTTGCATTTCTGATTATAATGTGAATCCGTCACGCTCTCTAATGTTAAATAACTTATTAGATGTATATTTAACATTTTCTCAACCCAAATAGTATTTATACAACAACTATATGCATATATATGTGATGTGATGTGAAAGTTAAAAGATAATAAAATTTAATTCGTTAAACCGAAACCGTTTGTTGGTTGATTCAGGAGCTCACTCAGTGGGAAGAGTTCACTGCAAGAATCTGGTGCACAGATTATACCCCACCGTAGATTCAACACTGGACCCTGCACATGCTGAGTACCTAAAACGTCGGTGCCCAACACCCAATCCCGATCCAAAAGCTGTTCTGTATTCAAGGAATGACCTAAAAACGCCAATGATCATTGACAACAACTACTACAAGAACATCTTGCAACACAAGGGTCTTCTCACTGTGGATGAAGAGCTTGCCACTGACCCAAGAACCGCACCTTATGTCCAAAAGATGGCCAATGACAATGAATATTTCAACCAACAGTTCTCAAGGGCCATAATTTTGTTATCGGAGACAAATCCTTTAACAGGAGATGAAGGAGAAATCAGAAAGGATTGTCGTTACCTCAATGCCAATTAGATATATAATATAATATAATATAATATAAGCTTGCATTTGTGCATGATAATATGTATAATTAGCATAAGATTATAATGCACGAGTGTGTCAAAATAAAGAGGGTGTGGAACGTACTGGGCCTGGGTTACCATATTCAGTGCAAAAAGCTATTGGGCCTAGCCTTATATATACCCTTGTGTTTACTTTGTTCATAGATGTGAATGTTACTTGACTTCAGCTGACAAAGCCTCAGACATCTTAAAGGTTTATGCAGTACTTTGTTCTTCGCTGTCTATCTATAATGGAAATGTTTGATAAACATTTCATATGTTATCCTACATTCCTACCTCTAGAGAGAAAGAAAAAAAGAAAAGAAAAAGTATAATAGGATTTATAATGTAAAAGAAAGAGAGAAAAAGAAAAATGAGAGATATCTGTGAAATGTTTAAAATGAAAAATGATTTATGTTTGTTATTCTTTTGTATGATTCTTGTCAAGTTAGCTGTTTTTGTGTCTTTCGAAAGTGAATTGAATTCACATCAAAGAATGCATGTGCGATCGGAAGCGCACTTTATTAGAAGCAAAACTAGATAACAAAAACGGATCAAATATTTGGTTCCATTAAATTAATCGGGTGATGATGAGGATATCTTTCTTTCTTTTCTTCTTAATCATAAAAAAAGGAATCTTGTAAGGCCATTCCTGTGTAGATTACTTATTACTAATTTACTATACAGCTCGCCAGGTTTCTGGTTGATGCGGTTTTAGCATGTGTTTGAATGAACATATGTAAAATTAATTTTTAAATGAATAATTTTTTTTGTTTGTTTTATAGGCTGAAATGATATAATTTATGTTTAATATTTTTATTCCAAAAGTAAGTTTATAATTAAATTTAGTATAAATTTTTTATTAATGCAAAAGATAAATAAAATTATTTTAACTCAAATTTTTTAAAAAAAACTCAAAATCAATTCAGAATCAATTTTATTTAAAATCATATTTAGTTAGATTTTAATATATGTTTTTGAAAGATAGTTAGAATTTTAAAATAATTTAGATGATGTAAGGTAAATCCAGACACTAGCTAATGTTAGTATTATAACTCATTAACCAATAAGTAATTGAAATTTTTTAAATTTACTGGAAGGCTCAAAATATAATCGTAGCTTAGCGTTCATTAATATGTATAACTTATTATCCCAAAAACACAAAACCAAGCCGAACCCAACAACAATGTCCACTATTTTTTATTTGCAAGTTCTGACAAGCTTGCTTGTTAGGAAAAATGAGTATCCTTAGTTGAAATTGCCAAGGCTAGGACAATCCGAGTATAATTCTCATTCACTGTGACCTAATTCGTACCCTTCACTTAGATATCATCTTCCTTTGTGAAACTCTTGGCAACTTCCATCTCATTGAACAAATAAAGAATCTCATAGGCTTCGATTATTGCATTTCTGTTGACATCAACGACATGAGTGGAGGCTTAGCTCCCCTCTGGAAAAACCCCTTCCAATGTCACCTCTTAAACTTCTTTCCCAATTTCATCAATGTTGAGGTCCACAAAAATGGATGTCCTTCTTGGCACCTTACAGGTTTCTATAGAGACCCTGAGAGGGAAAAAAAAAGAAGACAATCTTGGGATCTAATTTGTCAACTCTCCCTCTCCTTCCTTCTCCCTTGGTGTATTATGGGGGATTTCAATTGTCTCTTATCACCTGATGAGAAAATTGGCAATCATGATCACCCAAACTGACTCATCCAAGGTTTTCGTGATGCTCTCTCTGATAGTGGCCTACATGACCTCCCAATGGAAGGCTACATTTAAAATATTCCTCTTTTTTCTCATTTTACCATAGATAAATTTAAAATTTCCCTCTTCCAAATGGACTCAAATAGATTTCTTGGACCAGATGGTCTGAACCTCTCCTTCTACCAAAATACTGGAATCTTTGTGGCCCAAATATTTTTACAGCAGGTACATCTTGGCCGGAAAATGGATCTTTTCCCTATCAGATAAACCAAACCTCCACTGTCCTTATCCCAAAAATTTCCAATACCTCTATAATGAAAGATTTTAGAGCAATCTCCCTATGCAATGTTCTCTACAAAATTATTTCCAAAACCCTTGCAAATTGTCTTCAACCTATTCTCCACAAATGTATTTCCTTAGGGCAATCCACTTTCTTATAGGGAAGGTCAATCCTAGATAATGTCCTTCTTGCCTCTAAAATCACTCATCACATGAAATGCAAATCCAAAGGCAAAATGGGTGAAATTTCTCTTAAGATTGACATTAGGAAGGATTTTGACATGGTTCAATGGAATTACTTGTTGGCCTTAATGACAAAAATGAGTTTCCATGACAAGTGAATTGGTTGGATGAAAATGTGTCTGGAAAGTATTCATTTCTCTATTAGGGTAAATGGGGATTCTTTTGGTCAAATTTCACCGCGGAGAGGACTTAAACAGGGTGACAATCCTTTTTATTCTTTGCACACAAGGACTTTCTTATATTTGAAACACTTAGAGAAAAGAAGAAATCAATGGTATTAAGGTGTGCAGAAGGACCCCAACCCTCTCATACCTTTTATTTGTTGACAACTATTTGTTTTTCGCAAGGCTTCTGAGGGACAAACAAACACCTTGGCAAATATCCTTGACACTTATGGAAGGACTTCTGGTCAACTGATCTATTTTCAGAAATCTGATATTTTTTTCAATGCAAACACAAGATGTTAAACAAAGCATGATGTCATATCTTGGTGTTTCCTCCATCATTGGCACTGAAAAATATCTTGGCCTTCCCTCTGATTGTAAACTTTCCACCAATCCAGATGTTATAATGACAAAAGTGCTCAGAGCTAAATACTACCCAAATGGTGATTTTCTGGATGCCCCCTTAGGACACAATCCAAGTTATACAAGGTGCAGCATCCACATCCACACTTCACAGGCTTTGGTTAAGGAAAGAATGAGATGGAGACTAGGCAATGGTCATTCAATCAATATTTGGTCCCAACCTTGGTTAAGGAAAACAAATAATTCATATGTCTCTTCTTTACCATATCTCGGTCTTGAATCTTTGCATGTTAATTTTATTATAGACCATGATTGTGGCTGCTGGAATTTGGATATAGCTGAAGAGATTTTTAATGAAGAAGATTTGAAAGATTTACAAATAATGTCTTTGACTAACATCCAAGACAATGATATTCCAATCTGGAAATTGAGATCCACAGAGGTATCTACTATACATATATAAAGACATATGAAATTCTGTTCTTGCCCTTTTCAGTTGGTTGACATTTGGCAAAAATAAGGCTAAAATGGTAATTGAACATTAAAATGTTAATTGCACCCCCTTTCTAATAAGTGCACTTCAATATTCCCAAATTAAAAATTGCTAATTGCACACCCTTTTTTATAAGTGTACTCCAATATTTTCAAATTAAGACTTGCTAATTGCACCCCTTTTTGATAAGTAAAATAATATTTTCTTTTAAATCTTAAATATTCATTATATCATTTCTTTCATCCCTTTCACACGTTATTTCTTTAACGCGTAACCAGTGGTATTTCCTATGTACACAAGGTATCGTACTAGCCAGTTAAAAAAATACAAAATCCCAATATTATTTTAATTTTTTCTTTCGAAAAGACTCTAAATCACTGGTGATATTGTTTAGAAAAGTGCAGTGATTTCCTTTCATTTTATGTTATGATTTTCACACGTTATCTCTTTAACGTGTAACCAGTGGTATTTCCTATGTACGCAAAGTATCGTACTAGCCAGTTAAAAAATACAAAAATCCCAATATTATTTTAATTTTTTTCCAAAAAGTCTGAATCACTGATGATATAGTAATTCCTCTCTTATTTACTTAACAATTGTTTAGAAAAGTGCAGTGATTTCCTTTCATTTTATGTTATAGTTTTCACAATATCCTACTTTGGGTCCTTCATATTTCTCAATATTGTTATTTCTCATCTCAATTGACTTAGTCTAATTATTGACAAGTTTGTACAGGCGTAACAAGAAATGAAGTCTTAAGTTGATTCATTGTTAACGACCTTATTTCAACTGATGTGTATTATCACAAGAAGAAGAAATTATTATTGAACTTCACTTCTTTCTTTCTCTTATTGATTTACTTGACAATTGTCTAGAGTACAATGGTCTCCTTTCATTTTATGTTATGATTTTTACAATTTTCTCCTTTGAACCTTTCATATTTCTCAATATTGTTGGTCTCACCTCAATTGACTGAGTCTAATTATTGGCAGGTTTGCACAAACATAACAAGAGATGGAGTCTTAAGTTGATCAATTGCTTATGACCTTATTTCAACTGATGTGTATTATCACAAAAAGAAAAAATTATTATTAGACTTCACTTCTTTCTTTCTCTTATTTTTGTTTTACATTCATTTTGTCATTAATAAACTATGTTAGATCTTGAAGTTTTTTAAATATATTTCCAGTCTAGATGATATGTTGTCTTAACTACCTTTTAAAGAGTTATGTGTGTTCAAATATCTTCTTTATCATCTTCTTTCTTTTCTTAAATCTGAAATATTTTTCTTCTCTGATGTTCTATATCTTCTCACCATTTTTCTCTCTTATCTTGTCTTCTTCATTCACTCAATTTATTTTCTCTTTCTTTTAAAAATAAACCGGTGAAATATCTTTTTATTTCTTCATTAACCATTCAATATCACAACCCTTGCTAAAGATGTCTATGCCAGCCACTTTGACTACAACTTCTTCATTATTTGTTCATGATTTATAGTGACCTGTAGCAAAAAAGGTGAACAATTTTCTTATTTTCTATTTTCTTGGTTGATTTTGTTTTGGCCTAATTGTTTTCTTTGTTTTTTCCTCCTTCATCAAATTTTTTCTAATATTGTGAATATGAACTAAATTTGTTAAAAAGTTTATTTGATATGGTCTATCGGTTAAGGTATTTTATGGAAGAAAAAAAAAATACTAAACATGTCTTTATAAGAATAGACGACAATAGAAGAATTTTTAAAATATTTATTTGATTTTTTTCTAGACTGATTTATTGGTTGCAAATTATGTGTTTGATCAAATGTCAAAATTCTCCATCCCATGATATTTTCCCTAATAATTTAAATTTACATAGACAAAAAAACTAATAAATAAATAAAAAAGACTAATAATTTTATAAAATTAATCTTTTTATCATTAATTCATTTATAGATTTATTTCTCATAATTAATATCATAAAAAATATAAGTGAAAAAATAATTAATGTTACATTGAAAAATTAAAATAATATTTCATATGATGTCTTTTATAATAAATAAAAAAGTCATATCTTTTGGTCTTAAATATAAATAAAAATTAACTAACTTTGGTTTATTTAATGAGATTATTTTTATAATATCTTTTATTTAATATGATTAAAAATATTTATGCTCGATATCAAATTTTAATAAAAGATAATTTTTTAAAAAATATTTATTTTTGTTTTAGGATTAACATAATTTAATGAAATTAATTAATTCCTTAATAAGAGTGAAATCATTTTTTTTATAAAAAAAGACTAACGGAAGTAATTGTTTTGTTTCTTTATTTCTCATTTTACTTTTTAATTTATGACACTTTTGAGACGTCTTTTCATATGTGAACTTTTCAGTTGATTTCCTCAATTTGGTATTATCTTATCAGATATGATTTTTTCATATACAATTTTTGGTTTTTGTTGCTTATCTTTTGTTAATATTACTCCTATTTATAATCAATAGTTCAATTATATTTGTTTTGAAAAAGTAAGTAAATGAAAACTGATGTTTATTGTAGAAATTTAGGTGAACGAGTAACGGATCAATGGAATGTTCAATTATTAAATTCAATACATGATCTTTATAAAACTGAGCATTGACACAAATTAATAGAAGTGAAGAAAAGATGCAGGACAAAATAGAGAGAAATAAAGATATTACTTTGATAAATTGAGAGAGAAGAGCTAAATAAGTGAAAAATTTACTAGCAAAACATTAATTTTGCATAAAGTTTTTTGGTTGTTTTTCTTTAATTTAAGTTTATAACTGAAAATATTATATCTAGCAACAAATGATGTCATTTTGAAGTCCTGCTTTTTTTTTTTTTATCAAAGTTATGGTCCTACCTTTGTTTGATCAAAGTTATGTTACAAACAAATTTAGTCACCTAAGCAAGTTATATATATACCAAATTTATTTTCAACTAATTATGACGTACATAGCAGGTTTATTGATTTTATTGTACATAAATTATCTTATGTTATGAGCATACTAAACTACTTATAAAAATAATTTTATATTATCATTCCAATATATATTTTCTTATCAATGACTTTCTTTACTTTTGCAATTCATCATCATAATTCTCGGTCATTTTCACGTTTGCCTATTACAAATAATAAATCATATATATAATTTTTGTTTACATTATGTGTATTAAATATACACAATAAAAATCATAAAATTTATAGTTTTAAATAAAAAATATAATAAAAAATTATATGTGTATTAAATATACATTAAAAAATTTAGTATTATATGTATCCACATTAATTATTTTTTAACATAATTGGCTTATTAGCTCAGTTGGTTGAAACCTTACGGATTGGACCAGTCCATAAAAAAAAAAAACTTACGGATTGCCCAATCCATAAAAAAAAACTCATACAGATTATGGATTCGTCAATCCGTATAAAGGTTACAGATTCTGTAACCTTCAGACAAAATAGATGTCATTTTGCATAAAAATTTTCAGTTGTTTTACTTAATTTAAGTTCATAAATGAAATTTTTTTTTTCTAGCAACAAATAATGTCATTTTGAAGTCCTACTTTTTTTTTAATCAAAGTTATGATCCTACTTTTTTTTATCGAAGTTATGCTACTAATAAATTTAACCATCTATGCAAGTTGTATATATACAAAATAAAAATTTTCAACTAATTATGACGTACATGATAGGTTTATTGATTTCATTGTACACAAATTCTCTTATATTATGACTGATGCATAATTTTTCTTGCTTTTTGTATCACTTCATCTATATACTATCTACTTTATTAACAAAAAAATTATGTATCATGTTCTCTGAATTTAGGTTTCACAAATTTATTTTGTTTTTTATGTTACACTATCCTTATGTCATAGGAACAAAAGTATTAATGAATAAGAACATTTAATAAAAAAAACTACCTTAGTATCAAACATGAAGACATATAGTATATGCCATGAGAGAAATTGAAAAGAATAATGTTCATGTTTGCCCAAATAAACTTCCCAATCATTTTCACATTTGCTTATCACAGGTTCTTCTACTTAGGTTGCTCAACTTTATGTTATCATTATACTAAACTACTTATACAAATAATTTTATTTATCATTTCAATATATATTTTCTTATCGACGACTTTCTTTACTTTGTATATCCAATTATCACAACACATTCTTTAAATATCTACTACTCCAAAATAATAGTTATTTATACAAATATGTTGAATTTAACATATTTATATGTATAAATTTGTAACAATATAATTAACATATAATATAAGACACTAGAATAATTTTTGCAAAATATTTTTATTAACATTTCTAATCATTATTTACATAAATTTTTATTATTTAATAGACTTTATTATTAAACTCAAACAACACACACTCTCCACCTGTGTCTCACCATTTTTCTCTCTTCTCTTATCTTCTTCATTCACTCAATTTATTTTCTCTCTCTTCTAAAAATAAATCAGTAAAATATCTTTTTATTTCTCCATTAACTATTCAACATCACAACGCTCGCTCAAGAGGCCTTTGACTACAACTTCTTCATAATTTTTTCATGATTTATAATGATATGTAGCAAATAAGGTGAACAATTTTCTTAGTTTCTATATTCTTGGTTGATTTTGTTTTGGCCTAATTACTTTCTTTGTTTTTTTTCCTTCATCAAAATTTCTCTATATTATGAATATGGACTAAATTTGTTTAAAAAGTTTATTTGATATGATCTATCGGTTAAAGTATTTTATGGAAAAAGATATTAAACTGGTCTTTATAGGAATAGATGATAATTGGAGACTTTTTTAAATATTTATTTGATTTTGTTCTAAACTGATTTATTGGTTGCAAATTTTGTGTTTGATCAAATGTCAAAATGACATTTTTGGATATGTTTCTTTATTTCTCATTTTACTTTTAAATTTATAACACTTTTGAGACGACTTTTCATATGATAACTTTTCAGTTGTTTCTGTCAGTTTGGTATTATCTTATAGGATATGATTTTTTCGCATGCAATTTTTCGTTGTTGTTGTTTATCTTTTGTTAATATTACTCCTATTTATAATCAATAGTTCAATTATATTTGTTTTATAAAAGTTAGTAAATGAAAATTGATGTTTATTGTAGAAATTTAGGTGAACGAGTCAAGGATCAATGTAATGTTCAATTGTTAAATTTTATACATGAACTTTATAAAAGTGAGCGTTGACACAAACAGAAATAAAGAAAAGATACATGACAAAATAGAGCGAAATGAAGATATTACTTCGGTAAATTGAAAGAGAAGAGCTAAACAAGTAGGAAGTTTACTAACATAGCATTAATTTTGCATAAAGTTTTTTAGTTATTTTCTTTAATTTAAGTTCATGATTGAAAATATTCTGTCTGCCAACAATTTATGTCATTTTAAAGTCCTACTTTTTTTTTTAGTCAAAGTTATGCTACCAACAAAATCAACCACCTATGCAAGTTGTATATATACCAAATTCATTTTCAACTAATTATGACATACATGTCAAGTTTATTGACTTCATTGTACACAAGTTCTCTTATATTATGGCTGCTACATAATTTTTCTTGCTTTAGGGAATCTCTTCATCTATATACTATCTACTATATTAACAAAAATAATATCATTTATCATGTTCTTTGAGTTTAGGTTTCACAAACTTATTTTGTTCTTTATATTTCACTATCCTTCATCATGATCGGGCTGAATAAAGCTGTCACGGGAACAAAAGTGTTAATGAATAAGAACATTTAATGAAAAAACTACCCTTAGTATCAAGCATGATGACATTGAGTATATGATTATAGGTGCCATGAGAAAAATTGAAACAAGTAGCGTTCATGCCTGCCTAAAGAAGCTTCCCATTCATTTTCACATTTGTCTATAACAAATTTCTCTACTTAGATTTCTCAACTTTATGCTATGACCATACTAAACTACTTATAAAAATAATTTTATATTATCATTCCAATTTATTTTTTCTTATCAACGACTTTCTTTACTTTTCCAATTCATCATAATTCTAACAGCATGTCCAATCATCACAACACATTCTTTAGATCTCTACTATCCTTTAATTATTTACAATTTCAATAAAATAGTGTCACATACAAATATGTTGAATTTAACATATTTATATTTATAAATTTGTAACAATATAATTAACCTATAATATAAGACACTGGAATAATTTTTGTAAAAATTTTTTATTAACATTTTCAATCATTATTCACATAAATTTACATTATTTAATAGATTTTATTATTAAATTCAAACAACACACTCTACACGTCGTGAAATCAGCATACCATCTCTTGATGGAAAGACTGATTTGCAACGAGCACCTTAAAATCCAAGGAACTGGAACATGCTTTGGAATTTACAACTTCCACCAAAAATCAAGCCTTTTCTATGGCATTCTCTTCGTTGCTACCTACCCATGAGAACAAGGCTTCAAACGAAACGAGTGCACTGTTCGAGCTAGTGCGAGTATTGCAAGACAAATTTAAATGAATGTCACGTTTTCTTTGATTGTCAGTAGGTTAAAAGTGTTTGGGAAGCAACAGGACTCTGGAATTAGATTAGCCCCAACACATGAGCATTGTTGAATCAACTTCTGAATTTGAATATTTACTCTTCTCGAGAAACTTCCTATGGAGCTTAAAAGGAAATTTGCTATCACCCTTTGGTGTATATGGAAGCGTCGCAATGAAAAAGTTTGGGAATCAAAGACTACTCTTCCCAACGTATCCATATCACATGCCATGCAATACCTTAATGAGTGGACCAATGCGTGCACAACAACAACGAATTCAGTTCTCAAGAATTCAAAGGTGCTTGCTTCTTATCTAACTTGGATCAAACCACATCATGGTTTTGTCAAATTAAACGTTGATGCGCATGCAGCGATTTTTAAAGATCAAGATCTCTTTGAAGGTGACTAGGTATTGTGCGACAATCAGGGGTGTTTTCTCAAAACTAAAATGATGACAATGCATGGTCATCCAGAACCAAGAAAAGCTAAAGTCATGACATTACTTTCTGCAACACAATGGATGGTGAACATGAAATTACAGAATATCATCATTGAAGTGGATTGTCAAGCTGTGGTTGATGGATTATCTACTAGAACACAAGGCATTACAGGATGTCATTGTATTATTCAAAAGTGTAAATCTCTTGTAAATTCAATTCCCAACTTTAGGGTGAGTGTAATATGGAGGCAAGCCAACCAAGTTGTCCATACTCTCGCTAGGATATCTACGTTTTATGCTAGTAATTAACCATGTATTTGAGCATATACCCAATTGTATTCATGCTTCTATTCTAAATGAATGCAATAAGCATCTTTTATCTAAAAAAGAAAACATGTATGGCTTGCCAAATGCCAATTAGTGTGGTTTCATTTCTTTTTCCGATCAAAACTCCTTTGTTTCACCTAAAAGGAAAATTTGCATTGCATTATCACGCTATGTGACGCTTATTAACTTGTGGTAGTGACGTGAGATAAGAATTTCTCTTACAAGTGTATATATAGTCTTCCATTTTTAATAACAAATTTAATTGATAATATTTATTCTTCTTACATTCGTACATGTACTTTCACCGTGAGATGTCTTTTATTTTTTTTTTAAAAATTATGTCTCAATTTGACTAAATAAATATCTTTCATGGGCATTGTTTATATTTAGAATCAAATGGATAGTGGTTATCTTCTTCATGTTAGTATACTTGCCGTATACAGTGTCAAATGGTTTTTTTATAAGCCAAAAAAACAATAGCACAAAATATGCCCAATTATTAAGATAAAAATTACAAAGTGATAAATCAGAATACTGTAACCAGCACTACCTCAACACAATGGGCAGAAGCATACCAACTCCATCCCTATCCGAAAAAGCCAAAAAGGTTTTAGTATGAAAAAAAAAAAAAAACTAAATTACAATGTGACAATGTGAGTCCCTCTGTGGCATAAATTGTTACCAAATTACGGTGTTGTTAAAAAAAATTCCCTTACCAACAAAAATAAGAACTCTCATACATATCCTGTTTTGGCAGTGAAGATATAAACACGTGATCTTTGGCAAAAAAAAGGCGGCCAAGAAAACAAGCTTGTCTTGTCCCTGAATGATTCGAATGGCATCATGTGCGTGTCAGGAATAATGCAGCCGCAAAGAACATATATAGCTCTGTAGACTACGTAGCAAAATTCAGAAACTCAGTAGATAGAAATCCGAGATTATGGTCCCAAAGAATACCTAGGATTGGAAAATCAACAAGGGAGGGGATATGAGAAGTTTCTATTTTTAGCTGTAATCCAATTTCAAGAATTTAATTTTTAGTTTTCAACAATTATTTTATATCTACTTCAATGGACTTAGATGTCTGCATATGATAGAAAACTAAACTGTTTAAAACAAAATTATACTTTTATGTAACTTTTTATAAAACTCAATTAATTAATTAATTAGATTAAGAAAATTAGTTCATTTAATTTGTAGTATTCAATGTATATATATATATATATATATGTTTCTTCTAAAATTATCTCCAACATTTATAAGACATAATTTTATTCTTTTTTTAAAATATTTTTTATTAATTTTAATTATTTAAAATTCTCTAATCATTAATATATTTATTATTTTAATTTTGATTGGTTATCATGTATTATTTTTTTACTTATGTATTAATTTGAATATTGAAGTGTCTTTATAGGTGTTTTCACCTTTCATCTTCCTAGACTAGTACCCAACACCATCATCAACACTCAAAAAAGTGGGTCATACCAATTCCCTGAAGTCTCAATTTGATAAGATGTTTTAATTTTGAAAAAAAAAATCATTCATTCTCGTTCTTTTAACTTCAAGCCTCACTGTTGTTTTGAAAACTAAATAAAGTGAAGAATATTTTACAAAGTTAGAAACTGAACTAAAATTCTTATAAAATTAGGGATTCATTAAAGTAGATGACTCATACAATATGACAGATTAAAATTAAAAAAAAATAAAGTAAATAACATTTTAAAAAGTTAGAAACTGAAATAAAAATCTTATAAAAAGAGATTCTTTTTGTACATATAAAAATAGGCAAACAATTGTTGAAAATTAAAAAAATGATAAAAATAGGGATTAAACTCACTGATACAAGGCTTACAAAGTTAAAAATATATTTTACACTGTGTATTGACCTGACATAAACATAACGATTCCTTCATATTTTTTATAAACTTCCCTCTGGATAGATAGTCTATTAAGTCAGCTTAATTGACTTAAACTTCAAAATTCTTATATATGATAGCATATCTCTTGCTTTCAACTCAAAAGTTCGTGAAAAACATATATTTTTTTTCTCAAAATAAATATCGTATTTTTAAAAAAAAAATATTTCAAACTTCTATCTAAATTCTAGATAGTCCATTAATCCAACTTAATTGACTTAAATGTTAAAATCCTTAGATATGATAGCCTCTTTCTTTCAACTCAAGTTTGAGGGAAAAAAATATTCTTTCTATCCTAAAATAAATATTACATTTAAAATAAATTATCCTAAAATAAATGTCATGTTAGCTTTGTAATACTAATTCTATTTTCTTTCATCTAATTAATGATATTAGTTTTATAAAATTATTATTTCCTTTTATTTATTAATTAATTTTTTTATTCTATATAAAATAATTTAATACAACACTTATTTTGAAATGAAAGAAGTACTTCCTTACTCAATTGGTGGACTACAACACATCCAATAAATTTTCAAAGTATGCTATCATTGTTCTGGAACATGTTTTAAAAGTCAAATTCATAGTGATAAAATACATAATTATTTACTTTTTAGACTAATGTATAATTTATCACACTTTTTTTACTGCATATAATTTATCACACTAATACTACTATTACACAATTTTATGGAAAAGAATCAATTTAAGCTTGTAATTTGTTCTCTTGTAAAACTATTCAAACGTGTAATATAATTTTGCTAATTATATTTTAAGGTTTAACTATCATTTTGTTCTCTATAATTATAATAATTATACTTTTTAGTCCTTATAATCTTTAACATTCCATTTTATTTCCTATAATTGTAATTTTTAAACCTTTTTAGTCCTCATAGTCTAACACCACGTTCTCCTTTAAAATTGTTACAAAATTAAACTTGATAGTGAATCTGCTAAAAAATTTAGACACTTTCAATTTTATGGTGATTTTAGATAGTGAAAATCAAGAGTTAAAAAATTGCATCTATAACAATCAAAATATGGTATTTTAAACTATATATAGGAGTTGAAAAAGAAAGTTGTTGCAACTATAGAGATAAAAGGGTAAGTAAACCTATTTTTAAAAAAATTAAACTATTCAAACGTATAATTTAAGCTTGTAATTTTGTTTTTGTTTAAAGCATTCCATAAT
>PYAF01005734.1:1436919-1456284 GCA_007407185.1 Glycine tomentella
TTATTTTGTTTGATTCATATATAAATTTTATTCATCTAAAAAGAGTCAACTTGCTGATTTTCTAACACCTCTTTAAACACCTTCTTAATAACTCCCAAAATTTATTAAGTAGCATTAAATGAAAAAATAATTAAATATTTTAAAATAAATGTTATTTTATGTTGAATAATTGAATAATTGTTCTATGTTGTTTCAAACATACCAAAAAAGACTTCACATTAAAAGTTAAAGTGAAATTTATTAGAAATATTAGTAAAAAAAATATTATATTGAAAAGAGAAATATAAAACTTATTTTAAGACAATGTTTTTTCTTAAATGTAACATTAGATATTTTCCTAAATAAGAAAGTTAAAACTAACATTGTTTTTTCTTGCATTAAGACAATTGTTTTATTTAAAAGAAAAAAAGACAAACCATGGTTGAAAGATGAGTCTGATATATATTAATGGTACATTGTGCAGAAACGTTGTCCGTTCAGCGCAAAAACAAACACCACCTAACCAGCTCGTGATTCTTCCCGCCGTAGATCTGTTCCATTTCGCCGTTCCTCCATGGCTGACGACTTCGAATTCTCCGACAAAGTCCCTCCTTCCTTCGATCGCGTGGTAATTTCATTCTTATTTAGATCCATTTCTCTCTTTTAATTTTGATTTTCTTTTCATTCATTATAACCGATCGTAAATCGAATTCGTTTATCGAATCAAGCTCGCATCAGCATCGCTATGTTCTCTGAAGCTCAGATCCTTGCATTCTTTAACATTAGCTGCATTTTCTTTTAGTTGTTCTTTCAATTATCGTTATCCTGAAAATAATAATTGAATCTTCTTAAGTAATCGCGTTTTGTTTGTTCTCAAATTTAACGGTTGACTCGTGATTTCTGCTTTTTTGTTTGTGATTATTGTTTCTGACCATTCCATTAGGCATTCTTAAGGTTTAATTTGTTTGATGTGATTGTGTGGTATAAATAATTTGTTTAATTTGTTGATGCATTTTTATTTGAGTTTATGGCAATCCATGTTTTAGATGCTAACATGGATATAGAACAGAAATAGGTCATTGTTTTGTTCAAACAATGCATGCACACTCATTGATGGTTCAGTTTTAATATTTTTCTTTTTGTCTAATGAAATTGCAAATGCGTGTCAAAGAGTTACCTTTCCTTGACGCATAAAATTAACTTTTGGGTTAACTTTCAAGTTTGAAGTTTCGTGTATCAACAACATTGAGCATTTGATTTGAGAAACATGTTTTCTCTTTTCATATTCTGTTTTTGCTTTTAATTACGAAAATAATCCATTGTTTTGACTTTGTTTCATGATTTCTAAAGTTTGTATAGAAAATAATAAAAACTTTTTATTGTTTTCTATGTTCATTTTGACTGTTTTCTTTATAAACTTTTAAAACAGAAGACAACAAATTGAAAGAAAAAAAAGGTGATATATTGGTGATTGTATTGGTCAGACATTTTAGTCTTTGAGACTTTTGAAAAATCCTTTGGTAGTTCCTGCTTTTGAAAAATGTCACTTGGCGTAATCTTTTTTTTTTCACTGTCTTTTTGTATTAAGAAGGACTAAAGTGAATGACGTTTTTGTAAGATCAAGGATAAACGGAGGATTTTTAAAATCTTAGGGATTAAAGTGTCTTAGTCTTACCATACAATCTAAAGGATTAATTGTGGGTATATTACAACAACATTAATGTTTCAAACAATAAGATATGATTTAAGACCATTTTGCATTTCTGAAGTAGGGAATAGCATTCTGAACAAGCTTGTATTATTCTGTGTTTCAACATTTGATTTATGCTATTTGTATGACAATTTTTTAAAGAGTAAGAGAAAAAAAAAGTTTGAAAACATGTCTATTCTGACTTGGAGAAATGCGTTGGAGTAATGGAGTAAGATCAGGGGACGATGTGAAAGTGCAAAAAGAAACATGAGTATAGTAAAAAATTGAAAGTAGAAAAACAACACACCTTAGAGATGTTCTGGTTTTTTCATTTTAAAAACTTAAAAAGAGATATTAGTTTTGAAAATAATTTTCCAGATGTTCTTTTGTTTAATTTTGTTTTCAGAAACAGGATGTTACAAACCCTTAGTTTTAACTTCAAGCCTTCTAACATGTAAAAGTGTAATTATAATTTCCTGCAGTTTAAGTTTACCAGAAAAACTGAGTTAGAAGTTATCATTTATGATAAATTCTCTTTAAGACAGCTTGCAAATTTATAGAAACACTTTTGGGCATCAAAGTAGCCCCTTCAATTATCCGAATTTCATAAACCTTCATCACCAATCTCAAGCATGTGCAATCATAAAATGGTTATATGGAGAATATTCTACTTTTTTAAAGAGAAGGTTCTACCTTAACCATACCATATAAAATCACCTTTCTCCTGTTGTTATTCTTTCTTTTGCAATAAACAGAGGTTCACCTTTGAAGAAAACTATAATGTACATGTTATCTTATGCTTGGATGGCTTTGACAATTGTTTGTGATGTTTAATTGCATTTTTTTGTCCTCTTGCTAAAATAATTCCTGTATATCGATTGTTAATTTTGCAATTTCTTTTTCTTGATCACTTGAGGTGGACCTTATGGAAGTGTCTCGTTTTTGTTGCACTTAGGGTTCAAAAGGGTTCAACCCAGCATTAATTGTTCTCCTTCTTGTTGGTGGGTTGCTGTTGATATTCCTCGTTGGAAATTATGTACTGTACACATATGCACAGAAGACCCTCCCTCCTAGAAAAAAGAAGCCAATCTCAAAAAAGAAGATGAAAAAGGAGAGACTGAAGCAGGGCGTCTCTGCACCTGGAGAGTAGAACTTTTTCCTCACTTTATATTCTGTGATGTTAAATTATACTCTTTAAGAAAAAATTTCTCGTTCTGTGGTCTCTGGAGTTATGCTAATCTTTATCTTTGTCCTGTGTTTTACTGACTGAAATCTTGACCACATAAATTAAGTACTTTGTTAAAATATTTGGGACAAATTATTTCGTGCTTAACTCGTCATTTAGCTTGCCCACGGATTGTTGAATATCTTCGGGAGAGGTTTATTCTCCTTAGTTACAGTTAGTTGTCAACATGGTAAATAGTGAATACTTAATATATTTCATGAGGCAGTGGGTATAAGAAATATGGAAGCTTTAGTATTATTATTTGCTGAGAAGAATTAGTAGTTGCGGGGTGGGAAATGAGTAATGACCGATGAAAGTAAAAATAGCAAATTGGTATTTGTCTATTTGATTTGCTCATCTTGTTCAGCACCACAAAAAAAAAAAAAAAAAAAAAAGGTGGAAAATTGTCCTGCATTTTTGGCTGTGCCAATGTTGTGTTTTATTCTGAACAAATCTTGCTCCCCTCGTCCTTTTGAATTTGAACATCTATTAACTGAAAATGACTCTTATTTTGGAGAATTGGAAATAACTCCTGTTTTAAAGGCTTGATAATGTTACTTAGTTAATCAATAAGCTTTTAAAAAGTGCTACACGACTGGTTTATGAAACTGTTGACGCCAATAACAGAAACATAGGTTATGATTATAATACAGATTCTTAACGAGTGGTCTGGTGGATTTTTACTGTTAACTTACAGATCCTAAATGCATGTGCGATAAAAAGATATATCCTACTTTCATTCCACATCACTGATGCATACAATGTTGGAGCTTGAACCCAAAAATTTGAGAGTCAAATTTATATTTAAACATGCACGCGTGTACAACTGTATCACGATGAATTAACTCGGAACAAGAATTTGATTTTATTGAACTATAAAGAAGGAAATCTGGTCATTTTTGCTCTTATACATGAATCATATTGCACAAAACATTTTTAGTTTACATCAAAATTTAATTAAGCTCCCTTCATCTTTGCCTTTGACGTTTATCCTAGCTTCTAATGGCATAAAGTCTGCATCCATAGGCCTATCCACCTTCATTGCCACACCTAACCCCTCCATCTTATATAACGATGGAGAAGGTATAGCCCATCTTGTTGCTTACCCATTCTACTCAGGTTCCTTGTAAACAAGTCCTGAATGACACCAAAATTAGCCACAAAGTTAGTGCACAACTTTGTTTTCCAATCAATCTACTAACTAGAAGTAAATTACACTTGAAGTCTAGAATGTTTAAAAGATTGTCAACATCAATGTCATTTGGCAATTTCACATTCTTACTGGTTTTAACTATCATACTTTGACCATTAATTGGAATTTGTACTAGTTATTGATTGGTGATCTACTCTTCCCTTAACAACAGATTATCACGTGTGATTTGTTCTGCTACTCTTGAACCAATCACCCATGGCCTTTCAAATGTAATCATACCTTCCAATTCCATATTCACGTTTTGTTTTGGTTACTAGTTTTGCAACATATAACATATATCTTCACCCACCTGTTACATTAATTTATCACATCGTTGCTTTAATAACCTAGGAGTCAGGCTTCCATCAATGTCCATTTAAGATACTGTCGGTCCACTTCTTTTCTCATTCCATGATCCTGCGTTGTCTTTCTTTTCTTGGCCGGATTTCTTCCAGTGGAGTGGGTACCATTTAACCTTATAACATTTTTCTCGTGTCTCCTATATTTTTGGCAATGACCACACTTGGATCTTTCCCTTCTTCTAACTTTTCTTTTTTTGCTCCCTCCTTGTTACGGGCATTTTGGGTTTGAAATTTTATTACTTTTGTTGTTTGCCCATGCATGGCTAAGATGGTCCCTACTATTCGATATTCATGCTCTACTACTAAGTGATAAGCATGGCTAAAATTAACCACCGATTTCATGCTAAGGGTTTGTGTCTTTACTGTCCCAAAAACATAATTCAAACATATTAATTAAAAAGGCATAAAATTCTTTCATGAATTAATGTATTTGTGTGAGTTGCTTTTGTACATCACACTTACAACTACCACATGTCACATGTGCATTTGGGCCAAGGTGTAATAGACTAGATTTTGTCCTATAACCCTTTCGTCTTAGTATAATACCTGGCATTTAGATCGTTCCATTAACAAATCCTATTTTGTTCTTGACGTATAATACATTACTCTTATCATCACGTAGTTTCCATTAAGAGCTTACTAACAAAAACCTACTGTGATTTATTTAAGGCATGAATATAATATAGAAACATCACAATATTAATGCCACTGTTTTGTGTGTAAATGGTAATATTTTTCTTCTCACTGCCATTCTTTTATCAATGGATTGTTTTCTCCGTATCATCATCTTCTTTATCTATAAACTTGATTTTATGAGAGGTGTAAAGGGAGCTAGAGGTTATTGGAGTAGAACCAAGCTTTTAGTTTGGATATCATGTAAAATTGTGTATTGATATATTTCACTAAACATCTTTTAGCAAACTATCTTATCAGAATGGATACAAGTTAACAAATACAACAAACATGTAAATTTAACAGTTGGTACTTATATTAGAGGTTATAGAAAATCAATAAATCAGTTTGGAAGTTAAGAGTCAGTTAGCTAGGAAGTTAGTTAGGGATAATATGCTCTATAAATAAGAGTCTTCACTATGTAATTTTCATCTTTTTCAATTAATTCAATATGTTACTACATGAGTATCAATATGATATCTATCTCTCTTATTGCATTTGATCTTCATCCCTATGATCCATCAATTCGTACAACTTATATATGTCTAAACTAAGAAGCCTTAGCTAAAACTATCATTTTTCCTAATCTTTTCACGATGATTGTTATTTGCTTCCAATCACTCATTTTTTTATCTCTTGTATTTTAGGGGGTTCCTGTTGCTGGCATCTATAGCAATGGCATTGATTGTTCCTAGTTTGGCATCAAACATGGATGGCTTTTCGACCTTCATTTTTATCTTTAATGATAATATATATCACCTTTTTTAGGAGAATCGGAAGAGTTTGTCAACACATCTTAGAACCTTATTTAATTTATGAAAGACAGTCTATATATGTGACAGGGTGGTTCATTAAATAAAGAAATCATAAAGGTAAAGGAGGTGAATTATATTTTTGAAAAAATCACTTATAGTTGTCTCCGGGACGAAGAAGCGGATTTAGTCACTCTCAGAAAAATGAATTCGAAATTATACATCACTTATTTTAAAATAATCTATTTCTTTATTATCAATATTTATGAATCTAATTTAAAAGAACGGTTTCAGGAAGGAAAGCATTAATATTGAGACGATAAGCTTCGCTGGCCTGAAGTCCAGGTGGTTCCTGGATCTGACATTCAAACATGCATTTGTGGTTGCATGTTACTGTCATCCAATTTGATATTAATTATAATTCATAGATAAAGGGAATATGAAAATTTATTATCTAGGTCCAATTCAACTACTTCAGCTCGTATTTTTTTGTATACATATTTTTTTTACACTTTTTAGAATAGTTCTTATTTACAATATGTTAAACTTTTATATATGGATTTTGGAGTAAAGTTTTATGTTATTTTTTAAAATTAAATATATTGGTTAAATAATTTAACTCTTTAGATTATAAAAATTATCTGTTAGTCATTTATAAAATATCATTCATTTTAGTTTTTAATGTAAAATTAGAGTAAAAAAATAAGATAAAAATTGCATTAATGGATTTTATAAAATTAGGGTTAATAGAGTGCTTTTAAAATTTTAAGGACTAATATATCTGATTTATACAATTTTTTTATAGACTAACTTAGAAATTTACTCAGTAAATATTTTGTCGTTATTATGATGAATTTATTATCAACGTATATTTGGTCTATTATAAAAATATGCTTCAAAAATTATTCTAAAATTTTCTACCAATGAATTCATTGTTTTTAATTCCAATAAGATAAGAGACTAAAATGTTGGAAAAGTCACTTAAATAGTTGTTGATCCTAATTGGAGGAATGTGTTGGAAGTCCTACATGACTGCTAATCATGAGTACAAAAAAAAATATATGGACAAAAAATAGTGGATTGGATAAATTATATAATTAGAGACTACTTCTTACCTTAAAATCGATTTTATAAGATTGAGTTAGATTCATAAACACTTAATAT
The DNA here is from genome assembly GCA_007407185.1 of Glycine tomentella. Classification (NCBI taxonomy): domain Eukaryota; kingdom Viridiplantae; phylum Streptophyta; class Magnoliopsida; order Fabales; family Fabaceae; genus Glycine; species Glycine tomentella. The sequence goes on from PYAF01005734.1 coordinate 1,443,956, forward strand.
AATATCAGAATCTATCCTATACATATTGATGAGCATGAGGGAGAGTGTTGGAATTTGGAAGTAGTCACTTCTTCTAAATAAAGGGGTATATTGAAAGTCCCACATAGATGGTAGGAAGAACAATCTTCACATATAAATTGATTTTTAGGCTTAAGCTTCACAAACACACTTTCTGACCTAAAAGCCTCTGAGAAAAAAAAAAAAAAAAAGAGTTATATATATCAGCTCGATCGCAAAGCAGATAACAAAACTAGAAACAAACACATGATATCTGGTATCCACCTCCATGGCGTGCTCTGCCAATCCATCACTAACTTGATTGGCTTCTCTATCAATGAATTCATTGATATATACTTTAGTCATTTACATGGCTCCCTATTAAATTTATCTAAAAAAATTATGGTTATTCAGAAGAAAAAGAAATTCATTTTTAAGCTTCAACGATATTTTTTTAAAAGGGAAAGTTTACAGGCAGTGGAGGTTGAAAATCAAACTGCTATGATATTAATATATTAGACAACTATGGTATTAACAATTAACAATACGATACATTTTATTGGTCATGGAATCAACTTGCAGTGGAGGTTGAAATTCATTGTTGCATACTTGCATTGCATCTGCATGAAGATAAGAACGAAAAGGGCGACAAGATCCTTGACTAAAAAAAAAGAGTGATTCCTTGTTAATACGAATTTTTTTGTACCAACTTGACAAAAAGACAGTTAACGGGACCTGGTGTAAATTGTTCTTTTTCCATTTCTCTCCATCATCCCATGTATATATGTAATCAACTTGCGAATAAATCGGTAACAGATAGTAAAACTAATGGAACACATATATGTAACAGGGGTCGACACCACCAAAAATAATCAAGGATACAGTTTAACAAAATTTTACATGTATAATTATATCTGTGTATCATAATCCAATAATTTTTATAAAAAATAAAATAAACCTACATTAATATTTTGTTTAAGAATAAAAAAATAGAGGCTGAAGCCCACACTTTTCCCTAAATTAGTCCATAATGACTAGAAGAGTTTTTGTTGAAATTAGAAGTGATAACTTCATGTATGGTGGGAATGATACTTAAGGGCAGTGCTATGATCACTACTGCAGGGGATTCTTTTTGCCTTGGTTAGCCTTAATTTAGTTCCCTGAGTGATGGAGGGCTTAAATGGTTGCTAACCAGGATTTACAGGTGTATACTTTTTTTACTTCTATTGTATATGGGTTGTGATGTCCCTTGTACCATCATCAAATATATATTTTTTTTTTCTGATAAAAAAAATATTACTCAAACTCCGATTATTAGAAAGTTAAAGGTTTACTTGATGATTAAAAGGAGAAAAGATAAATAAAAAAAAAGATTATAGTTTAATTTTTTTTACTAACAAAAAAATTAATAATTAACATTAATATTTGTAGATAATTTAATAGTTATAAGGTTCACCATGTTTGGAGTGGCTGCAGGGTATTAAATTCCTTATGTTGTAAAATTTGGTTTTTATTCCTATGCTTTGTAATTATGCTTTCCGGTATGGCTCATACATGGTTTAAATATAATATTTTTATTTGTTAATAAAAAAATTAAGAACTAATATTTATTAATAAAAAATTATCATAATTAAGCGGATTCTTAAAATAGCTAATAATAAGTAATAGACTCTTACATATATAACATCCAATACATTCATGTACACCGAATTTTAAAAAATTAAACCAGATCGAGATTAAATCAGCAACACTTTCATTATAATTTGATTGGTTGAATAAGTTGTATATGATTAAACCGTTGTTGAACTTGATAATGTCGACAAAGATTCCTTATTAATTGTTTTAAGGAAACTGCTCGAGTGCTGTACATTCATCATATCCAATCATTCAAAACATTATATAACTGTCTTTGTTTTTAAAAATATCATTGCACAAAAAATTGTTCAAGGATTAGGATCATTTAAATTTTGAAGTTTTTTTTTTTTTTTTTTACTGCAAAAAATGGTCGTGATCCAGAGATAATTTTCAAAGCCGATTCCCAGACCGACAAGTTCAATCAATCTGTCTAATTAGTTTTTCAAAATTTTATATATATATATATATATATATATATATATATATTAAAATGTTTGTCTTTGTCTATTATCAATTATACACATGAGCAAACCATAATAATACAATATCTCAAGTCTCAACTTTACAATCATTGCACTCTAACAAAATATTTATGTATGAGAGCACTAATCAAATTCATACTCCATTTAATGTGTAAAGCTTAAACCTTATGATCATCCATGTACTTTCTTGACCTGCACCAGAGAAGAGCAATGAATATAATAAAAGAGAGAGAAAAACTAGAATAACGTTCTTTATGATCATCCATTTAATTAAGTTTTTAAGTAATTGCTCAATCATATATACTACACTAGTTCTCTCGCCCAATAACTGTTAGTTTGATTGGATTTCAAACTGTTGGAACCTTAGTTATGATAGTTTAAGTAAAAGTTTTAATAAATAAACTTTTATTTATATCATGGTTTCACACCTTTCTAGCGAAAATCCAAATTAACAGATGTGATCTTTTTGCGATTAAAATTTTAACTATAGTGATCTTTTTTAGTCATATAAAATATATTTTTTCTAAACATGATAATGGTATAAAGGAGCCACCTTCATAAATAGAAAATTAATTTTTATCGAAAATCGAAAGCACATACAAAAAGTAAATATTTTTCATACATAATTTTTTTCCATACCCAAAAGTCAATATTCAAATATTGGATTACTTGATTATGATTATGGGATACTAATACTACCATTTATGTCAACCAATAGTATTCCTTATAAAATAACATTTTACACTATAGAATAAAAACTTACTAAAGTCAAACAGCGCCGGATTCATGCATAGTAATTCAAAATAAACTACAGGGAATTCAATTTTTATTATTATTCCTTTTATATCAAAATAATTATTGTTTTAGAAACTTCAATTTGCTTGATTATATGCTTCAACTTATGTTTCTTAATTTGAAACATTTAATAATTTTTTAATAAATAAACTTTACACTATCAATATAAAATAATTTTATACTATCATTTAATTTATCAATCATTTGTTAAGTTTTATAATAATTACTTTAAAAATATAAAACCTTAACTTCTGATTGATTGAGAATGTAAAATAATTGTAATTATCAATGTATCATCGTTAAACTGTTTCTTAATTTGTAGCCACAATTTAAAATTATAATTATTTTCATACGGATGGAATAACTGCCAAATTAAAGTTGTGTTGGACATTAAATTTTCTATTCAGTAAAGTATCCTATGTTTTTAAAATTCCAGATCATGATGAATAGTTGAATACTCTGCGGTAAAGAGAGACATTCAATAAGTTTCAAGAAGTAAAAAAGACTTGCCTTATTTTCATCGTAAGTACCATCCCTTAAGCCCAAAGCTTTGGTTCCTCTGACTGAGCCTTTTTGAGAATGATGAGTTGAATGCTGCTTACCAATATGGGAGTGATGAGGAGGAGGAACACCTGAAGAGTGTGTCTCGGGACCTCTATAATCAATCTCATATATCTCTGTATGCAACTCTTCAGATTCCCCTGCAGCATTCACAATTAATTAACTAATTAATTAATATCACCAACAAATTAACACCATAGCTATGCCATAAACTCACTAGGGTCAGTCTAATATGGGCTTGAATAGATGATGAGGACTTAAGTTCATTTCCGAATTCGAATTAATGATCAACAAGTAACGAAGACACAACTTTATCGTTATGTCAGGATTTGCCCTCCTTTAATATTGCAGTACGAAGAAAAAAAAAGTCCTTAACTATGCTTTATTAATATTATCTATAAACATGCATATATACATTAGAGAGAAAGCGTGTGTTCTTGTGTTTGTAAATTAAAGATGCAAACCTTTTGAGAAACGAGGGAGGGCAAGGATGAGAATCAAGAGAAGGAAGCAGGTGGTGAAGGTAGACCTAAGCTCCATATGTGGCATGCTCAAATTTTGTTGAGATATTTTAAGTTAAAACTTGAAACTAATAGAAGAAAGAAGCAAAGGTTGGGATCATTTATAAGGAGGAAAAAGCAAAGAAAGAAAGAAAGAGGGTTGGAAGGATTTTAATGAAGTATTAGAAGTGGTGGGGGCTAAGTGGGCACGCTCGCGGAAAATTCACAGCTAAGGCTTAGTGTGCTCCTGTCTCTAATTTGTTTATCTTTTTCTGGCTTATTGAAATTGTCGCCATCCACACACTCACGCAGCAATAAGTTGTGAGATGACGGTGTGGATGTGTTGGCATGGAACATTAATGCTTCTATTCTATACCCATATCATATTTAACACATATCAGGATTAATTATGGCATTTAGTTTCGTTGATTGAATAAAAGTACGTTTTCGAATCTTAGGTATAAAAAGAATATCAGGGTTAATTAATTCTCTTTGATATTCAAGGTGAATCAATTTTGAGGAAGTGTGTTGGGAAGCACAAAAACTTTTAATTGGGTAAGTTTAATTTTGAAAAGATTTCAGATAATTACTTTCAATGTCCTAAAGTCTAATCAGATTGAATTTAACCCATTAATGAAAATCATATATCTTCTTAAACTTTCAACTTGCTAAGTCTTCAAATTAGTTAAGGGAAAGAGATGAAGAATGGTTGGGACAAGTCCATGTGTGTATAATTGAAATGTGTCACGAAGAGGGACATAATGTGTTTGTTTGTGTGTGTGTATATATACATAGTCGATCTTACTCCATTTAGACTACACACTGAGAGACTTATGCAATATATCAGAGATTGCCACCTCACAAAACATGTGTGACTACCCGTTTTGTTAAAGAAGTGTTCAACATTGCTTGCTTGTTTTGGTTGCTTTGTTAAACTAGAGGGATATGTTTAAAAAGATTTCGGTGCTGAGTTCCCTCTAGGCCCTGTGTACATATACAATATAAATAAATTAACCCAGGGAATTATTTCTTGTAATCATTGACTCGTATAGTTTACATGAGTCCCTAGTCACGACAGTTTGCAAAAAAATCTATTGTATGATCAACTGAAGTACATTCTCTTTTCTAGCATGTTTAGAAACATGTTGAGAAAGAAAAATCAATTCTGTAATGTAGAAAATTATTAGTTTTTCAAAATTACAATCTTGAAATATAAACAGTCACATTTAAAACGTGAAATCAAACACATTACTCGTAGGTACGTAGATCGTGGTGGAAGATCACAACTATGGTACCTACCCTTTTCTTTGTTTTCAATTTTAGTGTTGAATCCATGTAAAACTTCAACTATGTATGCCCAATAAATGCTAACAATATACATTCTACTCATTCTCTTGAATACACTTATTATTATTAGGTTAAATTAGTCTCTACATCCTCATACTATTATAAAAATTTTAATTAGATTCTTATACTTTATTTTTTTTAATTGAGTTTCTATATCAATTTTAAATTTATAATCAAGTCCTTATATTAATTTGTCATGGAATATTTCATATCATATGCACACACACGTATAAATGAATCTTAAACTAATAAACTTGAGCTTATTTAATAATAGTGTGAATCCTAAATTACAATTGTTACAAAGATTATTAAGGAGGTGTGAACAACCTTACAAATAAACTAAGGATTAATCACATTGGGTTGTTATCTCCATGTTTTCTTTTTATATTTTTCCCCTTTTTGGTTAATTATATTTCCTAGTCTCCTGTTCTAGAAGTTCTTATTAAAGGTGACAATCTAGATGGGATATTTTAACTGAATTTGCTGTAACTAGTCAGTTTTGCTTCGAAAAAATGGCATACGTTAAGATCCAATTTTTTCTTTGCTATCTAATTTGAATTAGTTTATTTTAAATATATAATTTTATAAAAAAATTGATGATAATTATTTTCATAATTAATCCGTTATGGAATCATGCGTAAACTCACGGGAAGTCATTTTTGTTCCAGAGGTCCATATATGTCCAAAAGATTGCTCTGAAAATAAATAGTGGGCCTTTTGCTTTCAATATTCAATAAATATAAAAGTTCCTGGAGCAGTAAATGATTCCAAATGATGGATATCTCTGCTACCATAGAAATCAGAAGCTATTGACAAAGTGTTGGTTGAAATAATTATGAGAGAAAGATATAAAATTAATATCAACTTTGACTCATTTTTAAATTGGCACATAGGTACATATTTCTATTTTTTTTAGTGCATGTCAAAGAACTGTAAAAAAAAACTCAGGTAGTATATGTATCTTAACTTACTCTGAAATTCTCTTTTTCTTAAAAGAAAGGATAAACCAGACCGTTTTAAGAAGAAAAAAATGAGGTTTTTTTTATAAATAAAAAGAGTTTTTAATGAAAAGAAAGAAAAGAAGATTTAAAATAACGTAATTTTTGAAGATTTTAGTTTATACAGTATACTTCCTCTTTTCCTTATTTACTTCAAATCTCAAGATTAATAAAAAAAAAAAGCATAATCTAAATTTTTTAATTTAAAATCATTTTTCATTTTAAAACTACAAAAGTATCAAATAATTTTAAATCTAAACTTAAAATTTTTATTTTTTTAACTCTAACCTTGAAATAACTTATATGGCGGTGTTGATGTTGTCTAAAACCCACTGGTAGTGGCTCTAGACTTTAATGAGCAGTTTGGTTTGATGGAATTGGGCCTATATGAACAACTAATTCGTGGCTGGACTGGAGGCATGCCGCACTAGTAGGACACTTCCAACATGTGCATTGAAAAGATTAATTAAGCATCTATTTGACCTTTAAGAGTTTTTTTTTTGGGGAAAGATTCTCAATTAAATTTCTAACTTATTTCATTAGCTTACAAGTTTGTTTTAACTTATGTGATAAAGGAAATTATTTAATAACTTATAGTATTTTTTAAAATACTATTTCATATAATTATCTATTGTTAGTGTAAAAAAATCTTAAATATATTTAAAGTTTTTAATAAATGATTGAATTTGATTTGGGTTTCTAATAAATGCAGTGCATTTATTGTGTTAAGCTTAAATGTATTTTTTTTATTAAACGTTGTAACACTGCATTTATTGTTCATTTATTGACTGAGATTGCTTTTTTTTTTTTCTTTTTTCTGAAACGTATTTAACTAAGCACCACTTTTTCCAAGACATATTTACTGAATAATTATTTTTCCTAATACACATACCAACCGTATTAAATATAGACACAATCTAAATTGTTTATGTTTTTTGTGTCATCTAAACCATTGATATGGTATGGGTTAGGAGAGAACAATAAATCATCTAATATAAATAGTAGTAGGGGTTTGACACAACTCAACACCTTTGCTTGATATTCACCATATTGCTTAAAACATGGAGAATGTATTTGCTCTTGTATATTGCGATGGTGACATGATTCCATTATCTGAAAGGACATTGTTTGAATATCATAGTGGTCCTCAAGTCGTCACAGTAAGTGACCACATGTCGCTTGATGCATTAAGGAAAATAATCGTTGACACTATCGGAGGTTGCAGAATTTTAATCTTTTTTATCGTCAACCAATTTATGTTGAATAAAAGTGTATGAAGCTTAAACAAATGATGATGTGGGAAAAATATTTTTAATCTTTTCGAAATTTAGTAGCAAAGGTCTGATTGGGTTGATTGCAAATTTTGGTCGATCTTCAAATGAAATCCTTGTCCTGCTACGCAAACCAATGAAATCAATATTTGTTGATGAAATCATTGCTCTAATGTGTGTTAAATCTATGTAATCATGTTTTTACTTTAACAAAATCGTACTTTCTTTATTTATTTTATTTTCAAAAAAGTTTGTATTATCAGTGTTTATTTAGTTGTTATTTATCCAAATGTTTGTTTTATGAATCAATTGAACAGTTGTTGTTACTACTAGGCGCGTGATGTTTAAACAGATGATGAGCACAAAAAATAAGTAAATGAAACACACCATCAACTAAAAAAGATGTGTCAAAACAATAAAAATTTGCACAAATAATAATAATAAAATAATCATTCTTCTCTACCATTTTTCCTGTCGTCCTTGGCAGCCCTCCTCCTTTGTCTCTCTAAGTTGCACCCAACTTCAAAGCCCTCCTGCAACAATTGTAGAGCTTGTTGTATGGTCTGATGATGACTCGTGCCCTTTGGCACAACTATGAGGTCCATCAAGCTCTGTATGCCACCTAACGCCATCCATAATTGATCTTACAAGAACAATTTCAATTAGTAACTATTTTTAAAGTGACAATTTAAGGGGTGGAATTAAAAAATCCATTTTGATTTACCTGGCAAGAGTAGTCTCCACCTAGTACATACGCTGATAGTGGCTACCCAGGCGGTAGCTACATTGGATGGGCAGTAAACATACAGGAGGACATGGTGGCTCTCCCTCCTCTGGCGATATGGCATAAGGGTAGGAAACTCGGTAAAACCAAGACAGATAGCCACGGGTGCAAGCCTAAGGACCCCTGGGTGGCACAACATCACCCTGGGGAATGAAATGCTACTACCACTCTGCTCATGCTGCAGTGGCGGAGCCAGAAATTTTATTCAAAGGGGGCGAACATAAAAAAAAATTATATCATAAATAAAAAGTATTTTGAAGATAATACAAATCTAATATACAAAAAGATGTAAATTGTAAACCACATATAGACAAATTACAAACAGGGTGGGTTGATTAACAAGCTGACAAAGTCTAGTGAGTCTTAATAAAATAATTCATAATTTAAAATCAAACTCAAACTAATAATATGGAGCTAAGAGATAAAAAAGACACAATCAGTTTTAACGTGGAAAACCCAATTGGATAAAAAATCATGACGTCCAAATTGGATAATCAATCCAATGAATAATTCCACTATGATAATAAATAAGTATCTTTAAATTCTGATGGAGAGTTAAGAATCAGACTTGTCAAACCGCTTCTATATGATCTCATAACAATTCTCTCAATGATGCAAACATAAACTCTCTAAAACTCTAATATTATTTGGAATGGAATGCATACTATCAACACAAAAATATGTTTCTATTTATACTAATTTAAGCATATGATTTTAACCAATTTTTGAATGCAATCCTAGATATATTTTATCATATTATGCAATGCAATCTTAAAGAAATTTTATATCCTACTTTTGAATGCAATCTTAAAAATATTTTATCTTATTATGCAATGTAATCTTAAAGATTTATATTATATTATGTAATGCAATCTCAAAAATATTTTATCTTATTTTTGAATGTAATATTAAAAAAATATTATACCCTATTATATTATACAATACAACCTTTTTTTATTATCAAATTATTTTTTAATTTTTAATATATATATATATATATAATAAAATTTATTTTAATAAAATTTTAGGGGGGGCAGTGGCCCACCCTAGCCCCCCCTCATCTCCGCCTCTGTCATGCCGTATGAGAAGCCTCATACGTGAGACACTGAGATGGATGGCATGGGATGGTAAGACCTGACCACTGTGGCTGACCAGCTTCATCTCTAGTTGTGGCTGTCAGATCCTTACATGACCAATACATTATCGGATCAATGACAAATCAACTAGACCTCCTCCAAATGGATGTCCAATGCTCTTGTCAGATGCACGTGCCACTGGCTCTAGCTTTGTCGATGGATGTCGTCGGTCGCATGCTAACCTAGTCAGTCTCATGCCTCTCTCCAGCATCTCTCATCAGAGGGATCACGTCCAACAATAGTATTTATTAATTCTTAATAAATACTATTGTTTTGGATTACTTATTTTACTTAAACCGTGTGAAAAAACTTTTAAGCATAAATCAAAATGAAATGGGGGAGTATTATGATATAAATATAGGTGTAAATATTAATTAATAGCCTATAGACATTAGTGTAGGAAATATAAAAAATTTAAGGTAAAATATGTTTGGGATCTCTATAAAATTTTTAAAAATATTAATTTTGTCTCATAATATTTTTCGTATTAATTTCGTTTTGTAAAAATAAAATATGTTTTTGTTGGTCCTTAGTGATAACTTCGTTAAACGGTAATCTGACGTGACCAACAGAGAGTTACACGTATAATTTGATTACAAATGAATTAAATAATTTATGGTGGTTAAAACCCTCAAAATGAATTAAACAATTTCCTACGACTAAAAATCTCCCAAAAATTGTACTTTTTCATCACTTCCTTAACAATTTTCTTGCACTTTCTGATGAGATTACTTGAGAAGGTAGAGAAAAAATTAATTAAATCAGTTAGCCATGTTATGGAACTGTCTAACGAGGTTACCATTGAGGATCAGCAAAAATATGTTTTATTTTTACGGGGACAAAATTAATATGAAAAATTTATGAGAATAAAATTAATATTTTTCAAATCTTACAAGGAACCCAAGCATATTTTACTTAAAAATTTATTGTAAAAGAGACAATTTTGTTAACACCACTCTTTAAGGCTAATTTTATGAAATAAAAAATAGAAAATGTTATTAGAAAATAAACAAATAAATTAATGAAACTTGTATTTTTCAGTGTAAGAAAGTTTTTCTAGTAAAAAAAATACTTTTATTTCTTTAATATCAATTGTAGAGGTTGATGTTTAATATAAAAAAAAAGAATAATTTTGTTAAGAAAATAAAAAAATGTCAAAAATATGTTTTTTTTTTATTCTTGACATGTGTAATGCCTTGAATTTTTAAGCATGTGATTAAGCTTAGATTAAGCTCATGATTAAGGATAATCTATATGCTTAAGGGTATTCAGAGAAAAGCTTGAGAAATGAGTTGAGAAACTCATTTGAACATGTGGCGCGGATAGCGCCAGGTTCCACGCGGTCAGCGCCAGGCTTACTGGAAGTTGGCGCTGATGGCGCCAGGTTCGCGCTAGGAGCGCCATTAGTTTTGCATGCCGCGCGGATGGCGCCATGGACGGCGCTGACAGCGCGGGAAGTGGCCTGAAAATCCCAAAGTTGCTGGAATTTCACGCGGCCAGCGCGGGTGGTGGCGCGGGTGGCGCCACATGCCTCTGGAGGTTGGCGCTGGTAGCGCCGGGATGGCGCCAAGAGCGCCATAGTGTCTGGAATCCCACGCGGATGGCGCGGGAGCGGCGCGGTCAGCGCGGGAAGTCGGGCAGGCCTATATACCAAGGGCATTTGGACGAAAATGGAAGAGGAGAAAAGAGGGAAAAGCCATTGATGAGTTACAGAGCTTTTTAGTTCCTTCATTGTTCATCTAAACACCTCTGACCCAACTGAGAAAGTGATCAGAGCCCCGAGATAAGAGTAAACCCCCGATTGATTCGTGAGAATCGTCGATAAACAGTGAGATTTGCTTTCTCTGAGAGAACCTTGAGAGCTCGGAGTTTAGAGGCGAAGGAAGCCTTGATTGAGCTAGCCATCTGAGGGAAAGTAGTTCCCTGGTGTTTCTGAACATCACAGAGGTAAGAAACTCGAGCTCTAACCGTTGGTTCTGTGTATTGAATTTTGAGGTTTTGGGGTAATCTTGAGGGGTGTTTTTAGAGGTGTTAGAGCCGTTATTCGGCTAGAACTCTGTAGAGTTTTGTACTCAGAGAGGTATTCTGAGGAGTTTAGAGCCTTGAATCATCATTAGTGATGAAGTTTGATTTTGGCTCTGAGTCAGTATTGGCAGAGATAAAAGGTTGACTATATGACTAGTCTGGACCTTAGAGCAGTTGACAAAGTTGCTCATGAGAATGTATAGATGAGGTTTATGAGGTTAAACTGCTGATACTGAGGAATGAGATATTGAGAAGGCTTAAGCAGGAAATGCTTTGTATTAGCCTGATCAGAGTCTTTGCAGAGATTCTGTAGCCTTGTATAGGCTGAGAAAGATCTTGTTAAGGATCAGATGATCACTTGTAAAGTGATTGGGTTATGTTTATAGAAAGGATGAGAGTTTCCTTTCGTTTGATAGGCTTAGAATCGTGTCTGATACACTATATGCTTGTTCTTATGTAGGACGTGAGCGTGAGAGCTCTGGTGGTGTTGACCACGAGACCGGGAGAGCCGATGAGTTGTCTAGAGCAGGTAAGCTCTTGGTGCTTGTTGTGCATCCTTTTCTGTGTTCCATGATACACCAAGTGAGGTGATGATTCTCTTATACTTGTATGTATGTATGTGACTGGATGTTGGCTGATGATCTGATCCCTGTGATAGGGAGATTGATGTGAATGAATTGTGGCATGTTTGGTTGAATGTGAAACCTGTATATGCATGCTGTGCTTGAATAGTATCCTATTGTAGTAGGATAGATGATTGAGATTGAGAAAGACCTGGTGAGAGATGAGCCTGTGATA
>PYAF01005734.1:1456384-1476211 GCA_007407185.1 Glycine tomentella
TACAGAGGTAGCCTTTCCCAGGCAATTGTATTGAACTAGAGGATGAGATGGCCTTGTGATACATAGAGGAGCCTCGTGAGAAGAGATGTGCCTATGTACATAGAGGTAGCCTCACCAAAAGGAGATGTACCGGATATATAGATGAAATGTACCTATATATCTAGAGGAAGCCTCCGCTAGGATTACATGCAAGAGATGTGCCGAGTATATAGAAGTAGCCTTCCTGAGAGGAGATGATCCTATATACTGAGATGTAGCCTCTGCATGACAGTTATTGATGTGATGAATGGCTTTATGCCATGAGTATGCCTTGATTTTGGCTGATGATTGAGTTAGTGTTTCACTGATAATGATGATGATTGTGATTGATACATATCTGTGTTGTCAGTGAACCAGGGGAAGGAAATACCTTCAAGGACCCTGAGTTTACTGAGATTTTATATCTCACCCCGTTGTGGGACTTATGATACAGGTGATTCACCAGGAGGAGCAGATAGATCCCAAGGCAAGAGGCCTATGCAGGGATAGCTGCTGATTGTATACCTTAGGCTAGATGATAAGAGCCTGTGGCTCTGATGTTTTGTACTTAGCCTTTGGTTTTGTTTTGTTATACCCTGAGGGGTTATTTGTACAGTTTTGTATCTAAACAGAGATATATGTATATTCACCATATTACATGTACAGTGTATCTGATGATGACATTTGCTGATGTCACTCTTATATATGGGCTTCCGAACTGCTTATAACTCTGATTGTTTATTTGATTGTCTGTGGTTATGTCTGGTAATGACCCTCAGAATGAAGGGGGCGTTACAACATGATAAATACTTTTTTCTTTAATTAATAAAAAAATTCCAAAAAAAGGGACAGTTTTTTTAACTTATTTATTACTTGATAATTTAACTTCGTTTAAATATTATGAATAAGATTTGTATGTATGAAAAAGTTGGAGTAGTGTTACTAACACAGTCTTTGATACGCTCTTTTAAACACATAATTTGTATTGGTTAAAATTTATTGAAACTATAAAATTAGAAGATATACTCATTTAATAAAAAGTGAGACCACCAAAAATTGTGATTTCTAGTAAGTTTTAACCAACATAAAGAGTATCCAAAAAGTATATTAGAAAATGTGTTGTTAATATTTCTCAAAAAATTTAGTGAAAAGTGTAAAGTCTTTTGACTATCTCTACTCCTAAAAAAGATTTAGTTTGTTGTTATTAGTTGAGGAAAAGAATACCTAACTAGTATTCATAGAGTCCTCGTTATAAAAAATGAATAATTTTTTTTTAATATGGTCACACTAAGATTATTATGCACATTACTCATAGAGAAATTATCTTTGGAAGATACTAACACTTAAGGGAAAATTGTTGAAATATAAGTGTGAGGTGAAGTCTCACATTGAGTAAAAATGAGAATGTTGAATACTATATAAATGAAGATAAGACTCATAAACTTAAGTTTTCAGGTCCTAGGTTAAAGTATGATATCAAGTTCACTAATGAGATTGCTCGGGTCCATTGAGCATCATATAAGTGAAGTGAGGATTAGACACATAAATCAGATTCTTAAAATTTTGGATTAAAGTATGATATCGAGTTCATTTATATGGTTGCTCATCAAATAAAACCTTATTTAAAAATAATAAATATTATTTATATTTTACTATAAGAAATATCTCCCTTTTCATTAAAGGGTTTTCGCTAAACGGTAGGAGTACTACTATTCTTAGTGAAATAACTACAAAGCATTTCGTGTACTCTATTAAATATTTCCAATCGGTTAAAAAGTAAATTTTTAATTATTTTATATTAATTTCATAAATATTTTATTTTTATTAAATACTTTTAGGGTCTTGATTAATGATTTAAAAAGAAAAAATATTTAATTGAAAATCATATGAAAGAGTAAAAAAAGTCATAAATAACATAATTTTACATATTCAGTACAAATATTATTCCTTTTAATTTATTTAATATTTTTCATACTTTTAACTTTCAATTTTTTAACCAGTGTTTTAAAAATACATGTAAGTATTTTTCTTCATTAAATATTTTTATTTTATTTTCTTAGTATCCAAATTCCAAAGACACTTAGTTAACATCTTGCTTCATTTTTATGCTCTAAATCTTCATATCAAATTGAACGATAAAACCGTAATAGTCTAATGCAATTTGGATAATGTATAGTAGTGGCAATTTTATAAGGATATTGGAAATATTTTTTGCAAAAGATAAACAAGGGATAATGCTCAAGTAAACTAATATAAAACTTATTATACTAATTTACCAAAACATATATGGCGCCATAAATAAATAAATAAATAAATAAATATATATGCAGTTAAGGCTACTGTGAACTTAGTTGAGTAAGCTGTTAACACTACAAAAAAGTAATTAGGTAAGGCTAGGTGGTGTGGTACTTAATCCTTATGGATGTTGGTCATTGTGTTTCTTAACCTATTTGCATTGACAAAGGCTACATACCTTGTCCGAAACCAAAGAAAATTGAAAACAAGCTTTAAGATAATGCATAAGAAATCACTACCATTATTAATAATTATATTTTACCATCATCTGCTCTAAACCCTGAAGCGTGCACAACTACACATTTTATTGTTTTTAATGACTTAAACGCATGTCATGTTTACGCCAGAATTAAAATTAATATTATACTAACACATCCAGAAGCTCACGAATCCATTCAAACTAGATGCCATTCACCACAGTCCTCAAAGTCATAAAAGATAATACTAAACCTAATCCTACCAACATTTTTTTTATATATATTGCGAACAAATGTTTTAAGTCACTGATTGAAAAAATGTTAAATAAAAATATGATTAAATAACGATAACACTGTCTTATACAAAATATTTTAATTTTAATTCTTTAATTTTAGTGTCTTAAAACGACTGTTCTTACTTTTCTCCTGTTAAATTGATGTACCAAACAAATTAACTCAGTCTCCACTTCCAAATTCCAGTTGGGAAGTTGGAAAGAGTAAGCAAATGTATGCATAAATTGATAAAAGTTATTGTATAATTGTATAATATGATACCATGACATCACGTGTTTGTGATAGTAACCAATTTTTATATAAGAGACAATTAACTTTAAAATTTACGTAAAAAAAATTAATAAAACTTATTTATGTATTACACGAAGATTCACCAAAAACATGTAAATCTTTTCTGGGGTGTAAAAAAAATGTAAATCTCAATCTATACAATAATTTCTCATAAATTGGACGATGACCATAACAAACTGAAACCGACACATGAAGAAATTGCACCTGCTAAGAAAAACAAAGCTCAAAAGCAACACCAGAAACCACTAAGAAAGCATCGAAAAGCAACACTTGAAACTTGTTTAACAACAAAAGAGTGAGACAGTGAGTACATTAACTCGGGAAAGTTTCCATGTTTCTTCTATTTAATTCCAAGGTATCTTTTTAATACATAGAGCATAGAGATTCTCTCCACAGCCCCAGATGTCAAAAAAAGAGAAGAAAATACATCACCACAAATTGGCTATAAAATTCTTTTTATATTTAGCAATATCGAACTCAGTAATAAGAATAAGATAATAAACTAAACAAAAAAGAAAAACACTAAAACAGAACAAGTAACAGAGTTACAGAGATAAGAATTGAATAATCACAAAACATGTGAAAACCAGGCACGAGCGAACCCCAACGTTGTCTTCTTCGAAAGAACGTTCACTTCAGGATCGAGTTTTTGCGCGGTTCTCGCGGGTTCAGATTTGCACCTCGTCAGCACCAGAGGATGAACAGAATCAGATTCTTCCCTTTGTTTTTCTGACTCCATTATTTTCTCCCTCAGAGACTCTTCAAGCTCCTTGAAGAACCGCAACTTCGCCTCCAACTTTGGGTCTCTGTTATTCTCAGAGTGTTCTCTGTTTACTATGTTTTCAACCACCTCTGTCTCTTCGTTCAAGAACCTTCTCCCCGGCGCGGATCTACACCGAGTTAATAACAAAGCGTTCCTCGGTGGAGTAGTTGAAGTGTTGGAAACAAAATCGGAAGGCTTAACTCTGTCTTCATGTTCTGAGTCATCGTAACTAGGGTTATGCCTTCCCCTGAAATTCAACTCTGTTTTCGGCGAAGAAGTTTCTGTGACTTTGGAATCCGTTTTCTTTCTTTTTAAGAACCCCCAATTGGGCCGAACTTCTTTGCACTGAAAGGGGAAACAAAAACTGGGTTTAATCAAACGGTGAAAAAACAGAGCATGCGGGACCCACGAGCAGCACCGGCACTTGGTCGGAGCTCCGACGCCGGCGGAGCGTTTAACGCGGACTTGCCCCATGCAAGTGACTTTGGGGGAAGAGGGTTCTAGTGTTTCAATGTTGGTGTTCTTCTTTCTCAGAAACATGGTGGTGGTGGTTCTTGACCTTCCTCTGCTTCTGCTTGCTGCATTGTTTCTCAAGAATCTCATCAACGGTGGAGGAAACTTCTCGGTTCGACCAGGACTCGGAATGGGTTTCGGGGGTGGCTTCATGTTGCTCTCTCCACCCAATTACACTCTATGCTCCGTTTCTCAACTCTTTTGTGTTCTTATTGTTGGTGGTGGAGAGGGAGAGTGAAAGAGGATAAGAAGAGAATATAGTAGAATTAAGAAACTAAATGAATTAAGTTATTCGTTAACTACTCGTTAAATATTCAATCAAATTTTTCAATAATTAAATAT
Source organism: Glycine tomentella (assembly GCA_007407185.1). NCBI lineage: Eukaryota > Viridiplantae > Streptophyta > Magnoliopsida > Fabales > Fabaceae > Glycine > Glycine tomentella. The sequence continues at coordinate 1,461,098 of PYAF01005734.1, forward strand.
TTAAATTTGAGATTAAATTTAATTATTTATATAAATTAAACTAAAATTTTATAAATTCGACAAAAATAATATATATATATATATATATATAATTATATAGATTTTATAATATCATATTATATGTTTAAAACATTTTTTTACATAACTAATATTAAAATAATTTATTATACTAAATTCATAAAGTTAAAAAACAATTTAAGAATTTTTTCAAATTAAAAAAATAATTAAGTTTTAAATGAGTTAAACAAATCAAACTAAAGATTTAATTTTTTTTTTTAAGAAAATCAAATCTAAACTTTTAATTAGATTCGTTTAAATAAATAAATTAAACTTTTTTTTTTTGGTTTTTTAGAAACAAAACTTAAATTTGAAGTGTTTAGTTCTGCGCGACTCATTTAGATCCTTAACGAGGGTATATCTCTTTCTATGTTCATCCTTTGTTTCTACTTTTTGTGAAATTTGGTACGCTTGACTTTTATGCTGTGCCATGCTATTTAGTGAAACACACTCAAGATATTGGAGTGGCGTTGGAACGTAAGGCTCTCCTTGGCCTACCAACCAATCTAGGTAAATTATTTTTTATTTCTCAAGGATTTTGCTATAAGAGGTAAGCCTATAACCTATGCAAAATATAGATATATATTTACCTATATAAGGGTATTGGCCTATTGGGTACCTAGTGCTCATATATTTTCCTGGAAAAAGAAGAAAAATAGAATAATATGATATAATAAAAGGAGAGAGATAAAATAAAATGGTGTTGAAAAAAATGTTTATATTGAAGCATATATCAATGTATAATTACTCTAACCAACCAAGGTAACACATATAAGCAATTTTAGGAAGACATTCTTCACAATATATTGGTCTCATTCAATAATGTCAATCTCATCCTTAGGACAACTCTTATAGTCTTATGTATTAGTTTCTAATAAATGTTAGACAAATTTCACACAATAATAAAAATGATTTACTAACTATTATTCTAAAAATGATAATTAAAGTAATAAACATTAAAATTTATAAAAAAAAGTAAAACATTTAATCTAATTAATAATCGTCGTTATAATTTCTAATAAAAAATATTTATTGATTTTTTTTAGTTTTTAACTTTACCTTAAAATTACTTCTATTATTCTTTTTTATTGTTAAATTTTTGGATGATTTTTTTTCTCTGCTATTTTTATAGTTCAAGATAACATTGATTCTCTTTTGCCAATTATAATCTTACTTTCTATCTAATATTTAATTAATTTAATTATTTTACACATGTATTTATTGTGAAGTTGAAACAGAAAAAGGTAAAATAGATAATCTCATAGTCATTTTTAGTTTTTACATAATAGCTTTAAAGACAGATAAAAAGAAATGGAGAAAGAAAAAATTAGTAAAAGTACAATGAAAAAGATGTTACCAGCATTTAGAGTGTGGGACGAACTAATTTTAATATTTAATATTACATTGATTCTCAAAATTAATTTTGGAAAAATTAATTTAATCATTCACATAAATATGTTCAGTTTAAATTAAATTCTCTTCCCTGAATAATCTTATATATACTAACCTAGTCTTAATAGTACGTTAGTATTTTGTAAACAAAAGAAGAGTAGTTTAGCAAGTTAAAATTATTAAATTTAATTAAAGAAAGATGATGATGATGTTGATTTTTTTTTTATAGATTTAAGTATTTTTTATTAAAAATAATTTTACTTGAGTCGAGTTAAATTATTATGGCTCCTTATGTTTAATATTATTGTATACAAAAATAGTAAAGTTAGAATAATTTTATGCTGGTTGATGTATTTGATCAGTAAAAATAAATGTTAAATTTAATTGAGAAAAGAAAACTTCTATGATATTATCGGACACGTAAATTAAGTGGCATCAACATCAAATCGTTTCAACTTAACCTATAGCTTATAAAAAATAAAAAAAATAAAAATAAAAACCGAAAAAAGTCTTTAACTTCAATTCAACATTATAAACATACATCTTAAAAATAGTCTTGTTAGGATAGTTTTTAATCATTGGTATAAAAAATTAGCTATTATTACACTTGTATGAAAAGTAAAAGTTTGATTTAACCTCAATTAGTGAGAGTCCAGATACGTGTCAATACGTATCAGAGAAGAAAAGAGGAAGAATATATATCCAGAGGGTGGGTGTTCAGTCACTTGAATGTTCTTTCACTAAATCAAATTCATGATTCATAAAATTATTTAGACATGACATTTCCTGCCCCACGTTGTTCATAATTTTGAGTTAATTACAAAAGCTCTACACAGAACGGAGAGAATTCGAGGGAAGGAACTAGGAAATGTGATAGGCTAACTTTATTTATAAAATAAAATTGCATTTTTCACTTTGAATTCACCATATTATTTTTGCTTGTTCACGTAAACTTAACTGTTTGCTGGTGTCCGTACTGGTGCGTGCAGACAGCCATGACTAATGAGTTTCCAAAACAGTGCTTCTTATTAGAACTTCCAAAACGGCCAACTAAAACGCAATTAATTTCCTTGTTCTGATTTCTTTGCGTTTGAGACGTTTCTATTAAGCACGTGTAAAAGTAACTGCGGGATTTGATCTAGAAATTGTCTCTTCATATGAAAATAGATTTAAATGTGTGCTTGGTCTGGCCAAGTCTAGCTTCCATTTTCAGGTTAAAAGAAAATATAAGAAGGATTGGATAATTATAGAAAAATGAAAAAGAAAAAAGATGGAGTTCAATTTTTTATCAACAAAAACTAACAAATATTTTAACAGATAAAAAGACAAATTAAAATAAAAACAAAAACAATTTATTGTTTCACTTATAACACATGTACCGATTATAATGTGGAACTAATCATTCTGTTATTTTGAACATGGATTCAAATATTTTAAAAGACGACTCTCCCTTGGAAAAGGACAAATAACTAAATGCAGACTTAATGCTATTATTATCGATGTTATTGTTGTTGATTGCAAATATTTTTCCTTTATTTTATATTATTTTTTCTGTACACATAAATTTAGGTCACATTGATTTGGACAAATATCGAGCAGATAAGAAAATCTTTCATTTTTTTTCCCCTTTCCGACAATCTTTTATTCATTCTATTAGTTTACACTTTCCAATAATTTTTTATCACTTTTAATTTCATGGGACAATGGTTAGCAAAACTGGGAGAAAAAAGAATGAAGCAACCCTCCCAAAAGGTGAAACCCCACCACGATGGCCATACAAGCCTTTTAGCAATGTCTGACCATAGCAACCACAGATTCCGCTGATAGCGCAGCGCTTGTTTCCAATCCTAACCTCATTGGACTTCAAACTTCAAAGTATAAAGGTATGTTGAGATGTGCTTTCAAAATGTAGTACACAAATTTCAAGGCAATTTAACGGTCCACAAACTTCATTTTACAAAATAAAGGGTCTACATGCTTCTCGAAAACGAATTTTGGTCCAAACCTACCCAAAATCCAAACACGCACCAAGAGCAATAATCCTATTTTTGAGTGACATGACTCTAGAAAGTGGGCTGACCCATAATCTCCCAACAAGAGAACCAAAAGTCAAACAAAACGCTGAAACATCCTTTTTTCCTGATGCAACTCATAAATATAGCTTGACCATTAAACAGAAATGGCCCCCAACTCACTCGAGAACAGTACGAGTTCAGCTCCAAAAAGTAGACGACAAAATATCAAATAATCAGATCTGTTACTATATAATAAAAAAATACGCATGTTCACAGTTAATACTAAAGTACTAACATTAATAACATGACCTGTTCTGCAAGTTACAATGCTACATTGCTACATGTATTAAAAATGAATACGGGAAACTTGGATGTTATGAAACATATCGGTATCCAAGTTGCTAAATTTTATAATTATATCTCCCTAAATAATTTTTACATATGCTACCACATAAGGCACAATAATTGGGTTATACTAATATGGAAGGGAGTTGTCGTCTAATTTACACTTTTATCTGAGTGCAGACAAATTTTTTTATATACCTTGTATAGCTGTATCCCCACAGAGATCAGTGTCGTTTCACATGTAACACGAGAAAAATTCAGAATCAAGAGGTCTTTTCGTCCCAATAATTGAATGTTTCGACACAGAGGGTATGTTTTTGTTGCCATAATCGCTTGTTCCCTTTGGATCAGTGAGAGCCTGAGTTTCATCATCTGAGTAACAATTTAGTGTTAGGGAGAAAAGTTTCACTAATAAAGGCTCTAGTTAAGCAAAATGAATTTGAAAAATAGAATAAAAAAATACAGCTTCAAGGAGATAAAGCGACAAAGCATTGTCTTGAAATAAAATTATCAATAATAGAGATAAGGAAAATAATACATGCACGGACTTTTCTAAGATAAACTCATTATGACCATACAAAAGCAGTTTAAATGGGACCATCAAAATGTTATCCAATGACAAACATGCAAGGAGTTTGTGAGCATGAAGAATGTGTCATTAATATAGAGATAATCATGCCTGAAACTGTGGATATCGAGAGTTCAGTAAGGCGTTTGACAGAGTCCTTTAGTGCCTGAAGTTCAGCCTCCTTCCCATGCAAATTTGATTGAGCTTGGTGCAGTTCAGATTCTAGCTCCGTGATCTGATTTTCTTGCTGTTTTATCAGCAAGTGGCTTAGTTTCTGATGCAGTTCAGATGCTGGTACTCCACGGGAATTAGAATAATTTAAATTCCAGTCATTTGTTCCACGATAGCCTTCATTGGGAGCTTCAAGCTGCACAGCATTTTATTGATCAAACACTTATTCACGAAGACAGTCTAAAGGCATGTTTCTCCTATTCAAAATAAATTTCATCACAGTCGTCATAGAAGACTCACCCAAATTCTGCTGCATCAACACACACACATCGGATGACAACACAAATAGATTAAATTATGGTGCAAAGAAGTTGACTGACCATGTTGGAAACAAGAGAAATGAGAGCAAATATACAATTTGAATGGTTAATAAACACATTACTCAAAAAGAAAGTCCAGAGCAGAAGAAAAAAAGCCACCAAAGCCCGGGGTGATCAAAAGAAAGAGAGAGAAGAGGAAAAAATTGCACCATAGAATTGACAACACACAACTATCTGCATTCTACAGACTACCTAGATGGCATATTTAATATATTAATTACAAGTCTGAGACAACAAAAGAAAGAATGATCCCATGAAGTTCACCTCATCTAAGTTTGGCTTTATTTTTTCATTGCAAGGGCCGTCAGTAGCACACCCAGAAAGCTTTTGGAGTTCAAACTCAAGTTCTGCTTCCAATTGATCCATTTCCAGAACCTTTGGTTCTGGTTCTTCAGTAAGAGCACTGCTTCCACATTCACCACAATCATTTACACAAGGACTCCAAATTTTGACATCAACGTCTCTGAGCTCAATGTTTGTATTCTTGAGCATCACTTCGTTCCTGCCACTGATTTTGCAAGAGTTCATAACACCATTGCCAACAGAATCCAAAATTTGAAGAGCATGTGACGATTTTCTTCTGTTCAGCTCAGATTTCAGTTCCTGAACAAGTTTAGCTGTCTCGTCCAGGGTCTTGTTCAGCTTATTGATCTCAGCTTTTCCAGCTGACATCATATACATGATTCCAAAGCAAAATCCCCGACCAAATAAGCAGTCATCTGAAGGATACAACATGAAGCTAAACTCATTTTCCGCAGATTAAGAACAAGGGTGTTATATATTTAAAAGAAAATACCTTATTACAAGAAAAAAACAAAGAAAATTAGTTATTTACTATTGTGCAAAAAGCCACCCAACCATTGACAGATCCAATAACACAGCCAAAAGAAAAGTGCCAATCAAGCAAACAAGCAACAATGAATGAGGAAATATGAAGAGATCATGCACTGAAAAATCCCAATAGTATAAGCAAGGTTTTAAAAAACAATCTGTGACCGCGATTTTGGCCGCAATATCAAGGTTTTTAGAGTCACTACAACTGCAATTAAAGCTGCATTTATCTGTAATTTCCCATAATATCAAAGATCGCAACGATACTGCAACCACAATTGCAATTCAAAACATTTAAAACCACATGTCATTCAAAGTCCAATCTAGTGATCTATGCCATTTGAGAAATGATTCCATGGAAAACAATCATTTCTTTCATGCAATCGAATTTCCCAGGTCAAAATACAACATTAATAACCATCACTTACGAATTTTCGTCCCTTGTATTCAATCCATCATGTCATACAACACTATTGCTATCAAACTCACGAACCATATGAAAATTCACAAACAAATTCCCCTTGATTTGAGAATCATACACAGAGCCTTTAATTTTAAATTATATACCATTAACCATAAACACTACTTTGCATTATACACAAAACACTACAAAATTCTAACATACCTAGAAATTATTAAAACACAAATCTAACCTTTGGAAGAACGAACCGAAGCCTTCGCAGCGACATTATTTGCAATTTCCCTCTTCTTCAAGCGAAAGTGTAATCTCGTTCCACCGCTCCTCTTCTCCGATCGCGCCTCAACCTTGGGAGCCCTAACTCCGTTCTTGGAGGCTCGGGATCTTCTACTATTAGGTCCATCTTGTTGTGTCAGAGATTCAGATTTGGAACTGGAAAACGTGAAGACTCCGTCACTGTGATGCGTCTGAGAAGTGCTTTCAGAACGGGAAAAGTAAAACGCATTTGGATCGTGGAGATTGACGTTTTCACCCTCACCGGTGTTTCTGTGGTGAGTAAGGAAGCGTTTGGTGGCGAAACCAGTGAATCCGGCCACGGCAACGAGTAAGAGAAGGTGCCACATTCAGAAAAATCGAAATCTGAGCGCGTGAATTTTTCAACAGAGAGTTTCTTCACTGTCACTAACAGAAGAGAACGTGATGGTTCAGTTTGCAAATTGCAAGTGATCAACCATGAGAGAGAGAGAGAGAGAGAACTTTAGTGTCACGTGCTTCCCGCTTCTTTCCATTTTTAGATCATTACTACTTACTAGTTTCTATTTATCATTGTTCAACCAAATACCATTGACTAATGTATCAGTTTCCTACGTCAAATTACAAATATTTATCAGTTTAATCTTTAAAATAATAATATTTATTTCTAGAAGTTATTAGAATTTATTTATTTTAATTCTTGACAATGGGGATGGGGGCTAAGTAAGCCCCGATGATCTTATTTAATAATTTCATAATGTCATTGAATGATGTCAATATTTAAATAACCGTTGGTTGATCATTTTAATTGTTAAGATGACACCTTTTATAATTTTAATAATTTATGAGACTAATTTGGTAGAGTTTCGTTGACCGAATCATTCAACTTCATCCAAATGATAAAAATCAATTATTTCAAAATAATTAAGGGGTTCTCATACTTTTTAGAAAATGATAATGATGGTTGAAAAATTTTCTAATGAAAAGTATTTAGTGATAGATATTGTACTCAAAATAAATATGAACATTTAATAAAAGCTCTAAATATTTTTTATTATTAAAACATCTAAATATTTAATACTTACTTTTTAATACTATACAAATATTTTTAATCAAGACGCTCATTATTAGCACATTATATTCTCTTTTAGAGAAAATAGGTTACGCAGGAGAGGTGTAATTCCTCTTCCAATAATAGGTCTATTTTTTAGATAAAGTAATATTTTTAGTTTTCATTCTACATTCAAGTTAAAATTCCAACTCTAGATCTTCATTATAATTATGTATCCAAAAATTATCTATTACTTATATATTTTGATTTGGCACTATCTTTAACCGAGATGGGTATGGGACTTGAATTATTCTTCATACACCCTCTCACGCGCCATATTAAAATGTGGGTTTAGATCTAACTCAACCCCAAAAGTTAACTTATAAGATGAAGATTGTTCTCCACTTATATACTCTGAATTGACATTATCTCTAGCCGATGTAGAACTTGAGTTATTCTCAATATTACCTTTTGAAATTTTTTTCTTTTGAGTCAATTTTTTAATACAAAAATACCATTGTTGCCTCTGCATAAAAAATTCGTTGATAATTTTGGTAAATGAACACTCATATATATATATATATATATAATTTATAAGTTATGTATGAAGTTTTTCTAACGAATCCATTATTAAGGTTACTACATCAAACTCTTGGTGGCTAATCAAATGCAATTCTATGTTATACACAAATGTATAACTTTTTTTTCTTCTTTTATCTTAAATCATCTTAAAATTTGAACTTGTGAGAAGAATATATAATCCATTATCATTTATTTATTAACTCATTTATTTTTCATTATCTTGATAGAATAAAGTTTTTTATTTCTTTCTTATTTATTTTCATCTAATTTAAATAAATTATTCAATATTTTATTTTATTTTATGTGGACAAAAATTATTTTTCTTTTATACATTTATATGTATAGACCAATTTACTAAAATATAAATTACAGATAAAATGTAGCATGTGGATATTTTCTTTAAAGTAGGAAATCTTTTACTTAATTCACGGAAATAATTACGGTTAAATTGTATTTTTAATTCAGTGTTATAATATTTTTAATTCAAATATTTTTTGTTGCTTTCTCTTTTATGATTTAAATAATTTATTATTGAGTAATTTTATGGGTATGAACAATTTTACCTAACTTTACATGAACATCTAATTATTATAAAATAAAATATAACCGATGGGAATGAAGATGTTCATTAAAATATGAAGAAAAAATTAAACTTAACTTATACGATAACCTTTTTTTTTTTTTTTACCTTAAATCACTTAAAATTCAAATTTTTGGAAAGAAAATATACTCTATTACAGTTTTTATTTTTTAAAAATTATTATTGTAGTAATTTAATATAAATATATATAAAATATAACACATCTGAGAAATAATAAATATTAAGAATGAAGCTTACACTTGGTGTGATGGAGAAATTGGATAATGCAAATCATCGCATTGTCCTTGGACATATTTTAACTTTTTTTTTTTATTAATCCAATATTTCTTTCTCATTTCACGGGAATAAATTTTTTTCCCAAATATTTTAATGTAATTAGTATATCTTTAATTAAATAACAAAAACCAAATTCAGTCTATATGATCACAATTATCTTTATCATGCAAAATTAGTGTATAAAATTTATTCTTGATAAATTGTTATTTTTTTTTATCTATTATCATCTCCCTTAAATAAATAATTTATTTAAATAGGAATTATATATGAAATATAATATAAGGAGATCATTTTCTTTCTTTCATGAAAGCAAGTAGACAAGTTTTCATATAATTCACATGGACAAACAATTTACTTAAAATCGCATAAATATCTAAATTATTTAGGTAAAATTATGTTGTTTAATTCATTATTATAAACCGCATAATCCCCATTCCTGCCCCCCCTTCTTTCTTTTTATAATATGATACCGGCATTATCGTCCATTCACGCATAAGGGCTTGTTTGGCCTGAGGGTCGAGGAGACAGGTTCCATAATAGCTTGAAAAATAATTTTAATTCAAATATTTTTTTAATTGTTTTCTCTTTTATGATTTAAATAATTTATGTTATTATTGAGAATTTAATGGGTATGAATTTTTTTACCTAAATTGACATTAACATCAAATTAATATAAAAAATAATAATAGAAATGAACATTTTCATTAAAGTATTAAGAAAATTTTAGACTTAACTTATAAGATATTTTTATTATCTTAAATCACCTAAAAATTCATTTTTCTTGAAAGAAATATATTCTATTATAGCTTTTTATATTTTTTAAAAATTATTGTTGTAATAATTTAATATAATTATATATAAAGTAAAACATATAAATATTTTTTCAGGAATTTTTTATTTAATTCATGGAATTAAATAATTTACTTAAAATCACATTAATAATTATAATATATACCTACAATGCTTATTACACTCACATTAATAATTACTTAATATATCAATAAATTTTGTATATCTCCATGTCCCCATGCGATTTCACAGGTACTAATAATAGTATACTTACATAAGAAGATACAATAGAATCTTATAAAAGGAATAGATCCTCGCCATATTTTAACATCACACAAACAAGAGGATAAACATCATCAAAAAGAAATCAACGGGTGAAAATGAACTATTTTTATGAACTTTATAAAGGAGGAGAGAAATTTTATAAACCTTACAAAATTTAGATATTGGTTGTGGCCAATAACTAAGGTAAAGGGTAAAGGATTTTTCATTTTCCCTTTTCTTAAATAATTTATTTAATTTTTTATCTTTTAAAAAGTTCAATTTTATCTTTATCTTATTTTTTTATTCAATTCGATCCTTTATTTTTTTTTAAAGTTTATTCAATCATTTATCTTATTTTATTCAACTTGACCCTTTATTTTTTTCTAATTTGGTCCTTCGGTCTAATTAACATTGACATTGTTAATCATTTTAAAATAATTTTTTATTCATTTTTCTCTCCTTCCCCTCCATTTCATCTTTAACAAAAAAAATTAATTCTTAAATGATTAACTATATCAATTTTAAATGGATCGAAAGACTAAATTAAAAAAATTAAAATAATTTTTTGAAATTATAAATGATTGAATTGAACCAAAAATTAAAAAAAAAAGATCAAATTGATTTATTTTAAAAATAAAAACCAAATTAAACCAAAAAAATAAGATAAAAGATTAAATAAATCATTTTAGCTTTTTTTTTTAAATGGTGTATAGATCTTATGTTTTGTTTGAAAACTTTGTAATAAATACAAACTTTATATAACATAAAATATTCGTATGTCTTCGCTTAACAACTTAAAAATTTTTTATATTTTTTTTTATTAGTGAATTCTGATATAACGATAAAATTATGGTGAATTAAGTCATAAGTTTGAATTTGGAAATAGTTTCTTTTTTGATATAAAGTTGTATATTTTTTTTTTTGAGATAATTGATACGAAAAAAAACCTTGGGACCTCCTTTGATAGGAAAATAGGAAAGGGGGGAAGATAGAATCCTTTCGTTATTAGAAAAGAAATAAAAAAGACAAAATAATGGCTGGTTCTTGGTAGCCTTCTTGTGGCTTCGTCTCGTTGTTATTTTGGTTTGGGTTCAGACGTACATTTCTAGTAACTACACACGATGTTCTAGTTCAATATGTTGACATAAGATTCCTTCTCCTCAGCTCAAGTAAGTTCCCGTAGTACCTCACTACCTCTCTCCTCAAAATATGTATTACATTACATGTTAAATAAAAAAAACAAATCAAAGGAAAGATCATGACACCCAAAACGTTTAAACCAAGCAAAGCATAATCGGCTAAAAGGAAACGCAAATCGAACACCCAATTTTAAGCCAAAAAAAAAAAACATGTAAAACAATATAGAGCTTGCACAATATATTTTAGGGGCAAAACAAATATTTATAAATTTATCAATAAGATGAAGTATTCATTTGTCTATCTATAACATCAGGTAAAGCCATCTATTGTTACATTAGTTCTATTTCACAGGCATCATAGACCCGTAGTACCATACCAGTGTGCTCTGCTGCTCTCTTCATAGATACCATTTATACTTGACCAGCTGAGCCAAGCCAGATGGCTTCTATAGTGGAAAGCTCCAGAGAAGAAAGCTATAATAATACTGCCATAAATACTTGTGAAAACAAATCCTAGAAGAAAAATTCAGAGCAATGTGCCTGGAAAACAGAAAAAGAGCAAGCTCAGTTACACGAAAACATACCAAAGCATATGTGAACCTTGAAATCATAAATTTGAATATTTCCCCCATTTGCATATACCAGAAACTCAATATGGTGAATATTAAATTAAACAGGCACAATGCACATGACTCACAATGCCTTCAAATGAATACATTAATGACAATAATTTTTGAGGAAACAACAAATCCCAAAGGACAATGTCCAGGCAAGTTAGCATTCAAAGACAGACATAATTTTGCAGTGTAACTATTGCTGCGGTCAGGATGTATTATTACAACAGAGACAACAGAGATATATAGACCACCAAGTAAAATGGATGGCACTGGGTGGGCTTAGTGTATATATATAATTGATGTTGTATCTATGTAGTGTTGCTCCAAAGATGGAGGGTTGCAAGGAGCAAGAAAGTCTTTATTAACAATTCTTGGGTTGTTCCAAACAATTTGTTAAGATATAATTTTTCCATGTTGTTTCTTCCTGAAATTTACATCCTATGAAATTCACAACCATCCTAACTGTCTTTACTAACTCCCCATTGTCCTTATATCCTAACATTATAGACATTGTGGTAGTCCCTTTTCCCCCCTCAGCACCCTAAATGGACAAAGAGGATCCCAATTATATGTTACTAATTTTACTTTCAAGTTTAGAAACAACATGGTCATCAGTCATCACAGATAGTGCAATTCAACAAATGTATTTAGTAGTTTTTTAAAAAGGAAAAATTTATACGCTTCTTCATTCAAATTTCTAATATATAGTTGTTTTTTCATGCTTGTTTCCAAAAATATAAAGAGACATTAAAACCAAATTCATATAGTTCTCTATAAATGGCAGGGGGGAAAAGTCAGACAAATGGAATACCTCATAAATATTTCATTATCCTGCAACTATTTATTCACGACAAAACTTGAGCTTTTCAAAGCCAATTAAAAATGAGAAAAAGGAAGAATTAATAAATGTAATATATATATTTGAAAAATCCTAGCAACACACTCTTTCTCACATCATATTTAATGACTCTTTCTCCTGATTTTGTAGTTTTCAATAAATTTTAACCAATTAGGAAAAGTGTGTTTGAAAGAGTATGCTAAAGAGTGTGTTCCTATCACTCCTCTATAAATTTTGCAAGTAGATTAACATTTTCTTTTGTAGGGGCAAATACAGATAAAAATTGCCCCTGAATCAACCATCTTTTATTGACTTAAAATATTAGAATATAAATAAGCCTTTACTTGCCCATATGACAATAGAATGGAAAGGAAATAGACTTAAAACCCAAAATATTACAATAAAAAAGAAAATCGGGCTTTTTCATTAGCATAAGACTAAGCACACTGAAGATCAGGTTCTTTATATTCGTATGAATTGAATATTAAGAGCAACCTGGGTGATATCTTAACCACGTTTTAACATGAAAGTGGTTCAGAAGGAACAACATTGAATAAAGAATAACTATTATAACCAATCTAAATATACCTCCCCAGTCCCCTCCCCTTTTTTTTCTCCAGGGTGTGTAACACTAGCCTAAGCTAAGAAACAATTACATGCCACCATCAAGACTCCAAACCCTGAAAGATGTATGCCTCCTCAATTCAGCACTTCAGTCTGATCAACAGTCTATCATAGTTAAGAGGACAGGCTGCTGACTTTGAATGGTTGAGGTTAATATTAGAAAAGAAGACAGAATGTATGGATCACGGCTTGTCAAAATAGATTATAGAACTAGAGCGGGAAAAGTAGAAAAACAGATAGTAAAAAATAACCTTTATTGATATCACTCTTCTCCCTGAATCCGAATCAAATGTGATTGTAGACTCTAGTATATAGTACTAGTAGGACAGACATCTCAAGTGTATACCTCAGTCCTAGGAAATTTGAGAGTCCTGGATCTTCCCCCCAATCCCTCCAAGAAGTCTAAAAGCTCTCCTCTATTATTGTCCAATGTTATAGCTAACAACTAACTAGCAGCTGAATCAAGGAAGCACAGATACTTCAAAATAGTAAGCAATAAGCATGTCATACCCATGTGGGATACTTCACTAACATTTCCATAGTGTTTGGTTGGAGGGAAAGGGAGGGGGTTAAAATCTCTCCTCACTTAACTTTAGCTTTCCCTCAAGAATTGGGGAATTTGGAGGGGAGAGAAACTTTTACACTAATTGAACTAAATCATCCTTAATAACTTTATTAGACTGTTCTAAATATATAATGGTTTTCATCTCCCCTCACTTCCCTATCCCCTGTGAAACAAAAAAGGTGCTTCTCCCTTGCATTAAAATTCCTCCACTCTCCTCCTTTAAACCAAAAGTAGATTTGAATATTACTAACTGCATCTCACAATTGCTTTAAATTTCTTTTTAAATTTTTATGTGTACACAAATAAGAATATTACAATACTTGTATAAAATATAGCATTCCATGATGTCTGCAATTACTAGTGTTCTCTTTTAAAACATAAATTCCCTTTGGATTTAAGATTAACTTTTCGTGCTACTTGTATATGATGTACTTTTACTCATGTTGTGTCTTATAATTTTAAAAATTTGTTGCATCCCCCTGTCCTCTAGGTATCATATCTCTGTCACATGCATCATGTTATATCAATGCTTTTTAGCTGTTGATACAGATATTAACAGTAATGTAATAATGTTATGAGGTCTGTTCTAAGTTCTAACTAAGTGCTGATTCTTGGGTCAATTATTAAACAAACAATTATTGAGAGCCACCACTTGGATTTCCTATCTTATGCCATGGGATTTATCCATCCTACGTAAGAACGCCTTAAACAGGTATTTAACAAACTTCACATCACAAATGTGAATAAGAAACATGCTCAGAAAAAATATCATAAATGGAGTGAGTTTCAACAAGGAGTCCTACATGAAGTGAAGAGGGTCTCAGAGTCACAATACTAAACAGAAATAATCGTTGCAACCAAATAGTCATGAGCTTCAGTTCCCAAGATTTGCAAGCCTCATTTTGTCAGGTTTGGTACATTAATCCATGATTTACTCAGCTTACAGATTGTTGAGGCCAACGGATCAATTGGGTGTTGGTACACACGAATTTGAGAGAAAAACAGCTTCTATTACTCACAAGAATAGAATTATAGAGATTTACAAACTCAAAACAAAAACTCTCAAACTCAGACCACTGACACAACACTCACTAAGAATTCTCACTACTTGGATGAATTCACTCTTGGTGTTTCTGTGTATCTAAGTGATGATTTACAAGTGAGGTTTGCACCTCTATTTATAGGGGGAAGAATGGTGTACGTTGGAGAATTTGTGGCAGACAACTAGTGCACAGCTGGAAGTTGGTGGACAGCTGGTGATGGCTGGAAGTGGTGGACGGCTGGAACAGGCTGGAAACCATCAATGGCCACTCCATGTACAGCTGGAAATCAGCAATTC
>PYAF01005734.1:1476311-1510143 GCA_007407185.1 Glycine tomentella
CGGTTCGACGAGACGAATCCAATGGTGCAATCAAAACTGGATTTTGGGCAAAACTCAGAAAACCCAGAAAAACGAAAAAATCGACCAACACCTCTAACGTGGCTCTGATACCACTTGTTGAGGCCAACGGATCAATTGGGTGTTGGTACACACGAATTTGAGAGAAAAACAGCTTCTATTACTCACAAGAATAGAATTATAGAGATTTACAAACTCAAAACAAAAACTCTCAAACTCAGACCACTGACACAACACTCACTAAGAATTCTCACTACTTGGATGAATTCACTCTTGGTGTTTCTGTGTATCTAAGTGATGATTTACAAGTGAGGTTTGCACCTCTATTTATAGGGGGAAGAATGGTGTACGTTGGAGAATTTGTGGCAGACAACTAGTGCACAGCTGGAAGTTGGTGGACAGCTGGTGATGGCTGGAAGTGGTGGACGGCTGGAACAGGCTGGAAACCATCAATGGCCACTCCATGTACAGCTGGAAATCAGCACAGATCACATCATACTTAACCAACTAGAAACATATATATTCACAGTTTCACACCAAAAACAAGCACCAAGATAGAACAAAGCAAGCATAATACAATTGCAAGTACTTCCTCTCCTCTACCATTCCAGAGTCCAGACAACTAAAAGTTCCTCCAATTAAAACGTACACACTACACAGCATTCACAAGATCCATCAACCCTGTAAAACCAAACCAACACAAATAGAAAAAACACACACATCTATATATATCACTCACTAAAAACACCACTTTCACCCACTTGAGACTTGCGAAAGAAGGCATTTGAATTTGATTCCATCATGCCCAGGGAGATGAAGACGGGGACAAGGGATATCCAGGCTAGGAAGTGGCCCACGCGGTCGCCCCTCTGGTAACGCACGTGCGTCAGCGTCACGGCCTTCAGCGCCGTCGGGGGTGTCATTGTTGTGGGAGTGGGATGATGATGATGATGATGGTGGTGTGAAAAGTGGAAAGGGGAGAACAGATCTTCTCTCCCCCGTTGCTACGTTACATCTGGAAGCATTGATGATTCATGACTCCCATTTTTCAAGACCTCAAAAAGTTTAATAAACTTTTTCTATTGGACCTACAAAGGTTGGTTAATGGGTAAGGAACCCACTCTAATCCTAAAACCATGAGTTTGATTCTTGCTGTCATTGTACGGACCTTGTTGGTTTGTAAGCATTCTTTGATCCTTAAAGACTTCTTCTTACTCGAATGAGTTCTTAGAATTCAACTCACCTAAGTTTTTCAAAATAAATAAAAAAAAATTATTGGAATGCTATTAAATTATGAGAGATTATCATTAAATAAGAAGTACAATCTATTAAGATTTATATTTTTTTTATTAAATTTAAAACTGAATAATGTGTTCAAAAGAATATGTTGTTGGCATTTCTTATGGGTGGTTTTACGTTTAAGAAGAAGAAAAATATTGACCTAAGTAAGCATAATATAATGTGATTAATAGAAGGTCAATCTATTCAAATCTTGACATGCAATACAAACTCAATCCCAATTAAGTATTCGGCCTATTATACAAACTTGACTTGTGATGCATTTGAGGTTCGCCTAATACAATGTCAACCCATATAAAGATTGAGTTGTGATGAAGCTAGTTTCAACCTATATAAAGCTCATCCCATGATGGATTTAAGGTCAACCTAATGCAAGGTTGCCATGTGATGGACTTGGGATTGGACTAATGCAAGGTCAATCTATATAGAGCTTGAGCCATGATGAAATTGAGGTTGGCATAAGAAAAGTTCACCCAATATAATTCAATCTATATAAAGCTCTTCCCACAATGGATTTAAGGTTGACTTAATACAAGATCGACTTGTGATGGACTAGGTTGGTCTAAAAGCTTTAGACGATCCACAATAATGTTATAAAACTCAACTTAAACTGGTTAATGGAACTGAAAATCAATTATATAGTTGGTCCTACAATCTTTATAAATTATTTATGTATTTAACTCGGGTATGAATTGAAATGACTTAGTTGATTTTTGAAAATACTAATGACTTAAACACATGTCTAACTGATTAAGTCATTTGCATTCTTAAATTTTTTTCAAAAATTGAAGAAAAAATTCCTTATAGTAATAGACAAAACAATAATGGAGGAACCATTTTACTAAGGATATATACATGTATTACACACACATGCAATACCAAATATTATATATTATATAAGTTTGTGCGATTGAACCATTAATTCGCTAGTTTAACTAGTGACCCATTAATCCAAATACGCACCCAAGATGTTGATTGATCTAATTATGATAGTATTGGTGCTTAGTCTATCATGCTTGAGTTTAAAATACAAAAAGAAAAGGAAAGCATGAAAATGTTTCCTTAAATGTGATCTACCCACTTTTCTTAATTGATTGACCTCTTGTTGAAGTGAGGGTTTTGGTCTTTGTTTGCTTGATCAATTGCTTAGGTCTTTATTTGCTTGTTCAATTGCTTAGGTCTTTATTGGTTAACCTCTTGTTGGAGTGAGGATCACACTTAAGTTTGTATTTACTTATTCAATACCTAGGTCTTAATTGACTGACCTCCTATTAAAGTAATGACCAATCTTAGAATTTTTTGTGTGTGCATGATTATGCATCATTGTTGAGTTGAGTCTTAAGCAAGCTTTGTTCATCATAACCTAAGAAGCTTACATTGAAATCTTAATGCAACACAAAAATTGATTAGCTAAAATATGATTCAAAGTTAATTAGAATAAAACAACATATAATTGAAGATTCAAAAGAATGTCGTCTATTTATCCACAATAAGTATTACAAGTTTTATATTTATTGATATATTTGTCTAAATGATCATTTCTCATCAATCATTGATCAAATCCTCACTTTGTTTCATCAATAAGAAATAACTTTATGTACCATACTCAAAAGATTTGCAAAAACACAATAAAAAAATAATAATAATTTCATGTGATTTACTTGAACATTAGAGATTAAAAAATAATAATTTAAAAGATAAAAATAAAAAAAAATATCTATAAAAAGGGACTTGTTTAAAAAATAAAATTTCGTTGAGTAGAGCACTTTTATTTTGATCCCCGTTAAGCCCTGTTCCAAGCTTAACACTTCATTTTTAATCCTCCTGACTTTGTAAAACCCTCGGGAAAGAGCTAGTTTCACTTGGGAGGTCGCAAGCACCGAACGTAAAAAAAAAAAGAAGCTCTGTTCACTCACGAAGCGTGATTAGCATATTCAATGGCCGATTCTGGCTTCACTAGTAACAGGAGGGATCCCATTAAGTCCTCAGGTGCGTTTTTTTATTTCAAGGCAATTAAAACCCAGTTTTGATTTCTAACACTAAACCCTAATCCGAGATATTCAATCGCGTGTTTTTTTTTTTTTTTTCAGTTGGGAATGCCGCGGCTAGTAGGAGACGACAGCATGCAGTCACAGTGGGGAAAGAAAGGAGGGAATCGCTGATGCGGGCGAAAAGATTCTGTAGGGTGGGCATTGATGGCGGTGATGGCGAAGTTGCCGTTGACAGTGACATGTTGATTGAAGAAGAGCAATCCATTTTGGAGTCTCAGACTTCAGCGGCAGTGGAAAATTTGAAATCTGCCATTGCTTTTCAGTAGGCTCTTCCAAACTTGTTGGTGCCTCAATGTTTCACTGTTTTATTTTGCCTGGTAGTTTTGGTTTTTGAAATAAATGCTGCCAGCTAACATGCTACTGCTATCTGGAGTGGACTTTATGGTAGATATAGATTAGGTGGTTGTGGGAAGGCCATGAAACAGGTTTTTAGTAAGTTATTTGTAGTTCATGATGAACTACGAAGACTATTGTGACGAGTTGTTTTTAATTGAAACTATGCAGTTGAACCACTGATCGTGTGAGTCAACTGGCGTGAGGCTGTTTTAGTTTAACCAATGATTTTGGGTTTGAGTCTTATATATGTAGTTGCGTTGAATACTCAGAGGAATTGTTTTGTGGCCCATAGTGATCTTACCCTACTCAAGCTGAATTGCCTTTCATGGAGGATACTCGTGGTTCATATATTATTATCAAAAAACAAATTTATGTAGTTGAACATATATGATTAGCCGATTGTTTGTTGGCCTGAGGAAGTAAAACCCACCAAGTGTTATAAGTCTTCTGATTGAGGTGGGATGATCTAACAATGAAGCAAGCTTATACATACACTATGAGATTGGTGTTATATTTTTTTATTATATTAGTCTTAGATGGGTTTTTTTATTATTAAATCTTTAGTATTGTCTTGGCTGTATTTTTAATACAAACTTTGATTATGTAGCTGCAAGTTCTCATATTCATCAGCTTTGGCTTAAGCATTAAACTATATACATGTTCAATTGATAGGGGGAAGGGTGCAGTGAAGAAAAGAGTGGGGGCTCTTCAAGAGTTAAGGCGTTTGCTGTCAAGATCTGAATTTCCTCCGGTTGAGTCTGCTATTAATGCTGGAGCTGTACCCTTGCTTGTGCAGTGTCTTTCATTTGGTTCTCCAGATGAACAGGTCTGAAGTTTCATCTTCCTTTGAATGATGTTCAATGATTTGTATGAATGTTTGTACTCTCAAAAGGCTTGAGCAAGCACATATCTGTGCATCCTTATGCAAGATAATATGGAACCAGTAGTGGGAAGAAATTTTCTTAATGCTTACATTTTGTGGTGAATGTCTTCTGCAGTTGCTTGAGGCAGCTTGGTGTCTCACAAATATTGCTGCAGGGAATCCAGAAGAAACAAAAGCTTTGTTGCCTGCATTGCCCTTGCTTATTGCTCATCTTGGGGGTGAGTGATCACTTTGAGATTCTTTTGCATATAAAGAAATGAATTAGTTTTTTTATTTTTTTATTTGTATATAATAAAGATAAAGATTAAGATAAATTCTTATAGCCTAAATTCTTAAAGCATTATAAGATATATATATATATATATATATATATATATATATATTATGTAAAAGAAGAAATGGGATGGAGGGAACTTAACCTACTGACACATCATTCTTTTTTCTTAAATGTCGACTTTTCTTCTGTATCCATCATTTATAACAAAGTTTTCTTGAAGGTTGAGACTAATTTAATAATTTTAGCATATACAATTACCTTTTAAATTCATGAACGATCCTATTCTGCAGAAAAGAGCTACCCACCTGTTGCTGAACAGTGTGCTTGGGCGCTGGGAAATGTGGCTGGTGAAGGTGAAGAGTTGAGGAATGTTCTGCTAGTTCAAGGGGCATTACTACCTCTTGCAAGAATGATGCTACCAAACAGAGGTTCAACTGTTAGAACAGCTGCCTGGGCTTTGTCTAACCTAATCAAGGTTTTAGATACATCAATTGAATAAGCTGCATATTGCATAATGTTTGTTTCTGTATGTGACTTTTTTGTATCAATTCTTTAACAATCACTGTTGTTCTACAATATCTGTATAACTGTATTCATTATCCATTTGCTTGTATGATGAGGTCAATTTCCTTATGATTTATTTTTATTTGTGCTCATCTGGTTGCTGTGACATGAGTTCCTTTTTGGAAACTTAACTTGACTTCAGCATGTTTGCATGTAGGGCCCAGATCCTAAAGCTGCTACAGAACTCATTCGTGTTGATGGAATATTGGATGCAATCATTCGACAGTTGAAGAAAGCGTGAGTATTGCTCTGGGTTACTTGTAGTATATCTTGGTCTAGAGGTTTTAATGCTGCTTCAGTCTCTGGTTGCTTTCTGATGGACATGCTTAATTTACTGATTTTTACTGTGCATAGATGACTCATACTTTCTCTTACCTTATTATTGTTTGAATTGCTACCACAATAATATATTTCATGTATTTATGCTTTTCTTTGGTAGAAAAAGCACAACTTATATCATTGAATAGATAAAATTTACCGAGATATCAATTTTAAAATATATGTGGATAAGCATAATCATATTACTAACCTTGCCAATCTACTTTTTATATACAAGCTTGGAGTGCTCATTTAACTTATGATTTATCAGGATGTTAGAAATTGAACTTTCCTTTCAATTTCTTTTTCTCCCCTTCTTTTTTGATGTAGATCTTTTTCTCAATTAGAAATTTTTATGGTAAAAGTTCTGTTTACACGTTTTACTTGTCTGCTTCTCAAATTAGGTTTCCTTTTGTATGTGACTATTTGTTTGTGAGCATGCTA
The DNA here is from genome assembly GCA_007407185.1 of Glycine tomentella. Classification (NCBI taxonomy): domain Eukaryota; kingdom Viridiplantae; phylum Streptophyta; class Magnoliopsida; order Fabales; family Fabaceae; genus Glycine; species Glycine tomentella. The sequence continues at coordinate 1,482,502 of PYAF01005734.1, forward strand.
CGAATTTAAATTGTTTAAATCACACAAGAATGTTACATCCTACTTTAATTTAAGGGATAATTAATTTTCTGTGCAACCAAACTATTACATAGTTTTTTCTTTCTTTTTCCCATAAAAGAAAAAAATGCAGTCACCAAAACTTGCACAAATACCGTCACAGAATACAGGCATTAATTAAACCATTGAAAATACACGTGATTTACCTCAAAATAACCTCTCTAATCATCCAAATTGACAACCTGTTAATGTTCTTAGAAAGAAAAAACCTTGTGAGGGTACTTTCCAAGGAGGCTGAGGCAATTTATTTAAAACGATAATAGATCTTAGAATTTGAGCTTAGGGACTAACTCAATCCTACAAAATCAGCTTGTTAGGTGAGGACTGCCCAAGCCTTATAAGCACTACTTAGGCCATATCTCTAGGCGATGTGTGGCTAAATACATCCCTTCACACCTAGCACAATGAAGGTTCTGGATGCTGCAATGAAGGGAAACCAAAGAGGCCGCAGTTAAGGCAGGCTAGGGCCTAGGGGTGACTACAATTAAGGTAGCTTTCTAACAATAGACAACAATCTGAATTTAATATCATTGGTGACTTTGGCCTTAACCTGTTTCTCAATGAAGAAAGCCTTCCTAAATATTCTTTCATTTCTTTCCCTCCATTAAACTTTTTTCTATTGATGTTAACCATATTTTCATTATGAATTTTGAACTTATTTGGATGAAGTCTCTGAAAGTGAAATTTGTAATAAGTTATATAAGCATAACGTTCACTTTTTGATAGGTTTATGAGCTTAAAATCAGAAGTGATGGTAGTGCAAATCCTCTTTTAGTATTATGACTATGTGGAAAACTTATTTAAATGTTGCAAAATTACCAGCTCTTCCACACTCATGAATATATCCCCCTGAAAGGCTGCCCTGATTATTGTCATTAATTATGTTTTTACCTCAGGGATGATGAATTAGCAACTGAAGTAGCATGGGTGGTTGTTTATCTATCAGCGCTTTCAAATATAGCTACCAGCATGCTGGTGAAGAGTGATGTACTTGAATTGCTTGTATATAAATTAGCAACATCAAACAGTTTGCAATTAATGATTCCGGTAATGATCTCCACAACTTCTAAGGTTTTTGATTCATTTGTTGCAAAAATGTACCTCTCTACACCTGGAACTTTTGATTAGCATACATCAATACACACAAATCACAATGCTCATGTTATTTACATTTATCTGTTGTTTCTAATAACAAAGGAAAACCCCTCTAGGTTTTGCGGAGTTTAGGTAATCTCATTGCTGGTGATTCACATGCAATTCCTGGACTTGGCATTACAGGCTAGTAATTTTTCCTTTATTTGCTAATATAAAATCATGCGTGCATTTGGATTAAACAGTATATGGATCAATTACTTAAATCTGATTTTACATTGACATTTTCAGATAATGTGATACAAGTTCTGGTAAAATGTCTGAATTGTGAAAACAGGGTCTTAAAGAAGGTAGAAAGTTTTAGAAAGTTTAACTTTTTATTCTATGAATCTAACTAAGGATAAATCATGATGAGCTTTGTTATATATACAGGAAGCATCCTGGGTGCTGTCTAATATAGCTGCTGGTTCTGTTGAGCACAAGCAGTTGATATATTCTAGTGAGGCAGTGCCCTTGCTATTGCGCCTTCTTTCTGCTGCTCCATTTGATATAAGAAAGGAAGTGGCTTATGTATTGGGCAACCTTTGTGTTGCCCCAACTAAAGGTGATGACAAGCCACGTCTGATCCTGGAGCACCTGGTTTCACTTGTTGAAAAAGGATGCTTGCCAGGTTTTATTGATTTAGTTAGATCTGCTGACATCGAAGCTGCAAGGCTAGGACTTCAGTTCATAGAGCTGGTAAGATTTCAATGGCTGAATAAATAATCGCTTCATATATTTTGGCTTTGATCAGATCTATTCACATGGTTTGATCAGAATTAGGCCTATTAGTTTGTGTAATCATGGAAAAATCCCTCCTCATGGCAAAAAGAATTCCAAGTTCTTTGAGATCTAAACCCTTGGTTGTTTGCGATTGCGTATGTTTGTAGGTCTTGAGGGGGATGCCAAATGGTATGGGTCCAAAGCTTGTAGAACAAGAAGATGGGATTGAAGCCATGGAAAGATTTCAGTTTCATGAAAATGAAGATCTGAGAACTATGGCAAATACTCTAGTTGACAAGTATTTTGGAGAGGACTATGGGCTTGATGAATAGTAGGGGTCAGAATAGCGAGATCCACTGTTGTTTTTGTCCTTATAATGCATGCTTTGCATCAGCCGCATGTCAAATATGGAGCCTTCAGTTTCATGAAAATGAAGATCTGAGAACTATGGCAAATACTCTAGTTGACATTGCTGTTTGCTGATCGATGATTCATTATTGAAGGTCAATAGGATCTCTATTGGTATTGAGGTGTTTGATAAAATTATCCAGGGCTTGTGCTTGTACACTTTTCGTGGCCCTTTTTGTGTGAGAGAACATACACGATAGACTGAAATGTAAATTTTTGTTTGTAATTCTGTTCCAGTTCTCTTTGCGTTATAATTTAGTACCTGCAAAAGATGCCAGTTACCACTAAGTGCAATTTCCCCCCAGAATTTTGAGTCCTGGATTTTTAATACGGCTCAATTGAACCTTCCATTAACCTTGACTATATAATGCAGTCCAAATATTTGAGTGTGGCACAATAATTGCACAAGAATTTAAATTTTCACTTGATGGCTCAAGTCTTACACACCATTGGAAAACTACTCGTTTCTGTATGCTATTAGATCAGGCAGGCAAAGCAATACGAGGAACGAAGGGATATATTTGCATCGCTTAAATTTAATGTGTCAAATTTAGGCTTACATTATAATTTGAGAGTGAGAATTAAGTTGCCTTTTACTTTATATGTTCTGAGACAACAAAGATAAAGGAGGCTCTTGAGATGAAGGATTTAACAGTAGGGCAGTGGCTGATGGAAACACAAGTTTGTTGGTTTGTGTCTTCAAAATTTTCCTTGGATGGAAAAAAAAATCGGCAGTTATAATGCAGGTTCTAACACCAATTTTCTGTTAATAATCTATTTTGTTTCAATAGAGGTAAAACAAAGCGTGATTGAAACAGAGAAAACAGCCATCTGTAATCTCCTTTGGTGCTTCGGTTTTAAGTTTTAACCACCCTTGCTTCCTTTATTTGACGAACCATATAATACATCGTTCTTTACATGCCATAGTCAACAGATATAAAGTCGGAACCAAGCCAGATATTATAAATTGGCTCACCTCTTTGTTCTAGCTGGATGCTAACTCTATGTAGAATAGAATTCTTTACGTGCTTCATTGCAATGCTGTTGCTTGCTTGCGCATTAAGCTTACGTAAATATTGCTTGTAACTAGTGAATTAGTGGTTAAATGAAAGGTGTGGCCTTGACTTGAATTAAATTACCTCCTTAGTCAATCTCCAGTAATGGATCTATATTAGACTGAGGATATGCACATGTACTCTTTCATTTTAAAAAATTACATATAATTATCTAATACTTTTATATTTTCTTCTCTCTAATTTTATATATTTGAACCCACTACTCTCATATTTTTATATTTTCATATTTTATCCTCTTTAATTTTATATTTTTAAACCCACTATTTTCAATTATCCCCACTGACTCAGGGTCCTAAATTCGCCACTGTTAATCTCTATACACCCTTACTTTCACTTAAGATACTTGAGAGAATCAAAATCTCTTCTGATGTTGGAGATTATTATTGATTTATACAAACGGTCCAAAGTTAACCTACTGTCATAATCTGATATTTTTCAGCAAAATCATGATTATTTGACGAGATCCCGAGGTTGATTATTATTATTATTATTATTATTATTATTATTATTATTATTATTATTTTAAAAGAAAATAACAATCCTCCCTTGGTGGACTACTGGTCAATCCCAAATAATAATTAGACCCTTAATCACTATCACAATATTAGTTAATTGGCAGAGAACATATTCTGGATACATAGATGGGTGCCGCGCCAACTACTATTTGGTGTAGATAGCAACTCTTGCCATCACACAAGCTATTTCTATTTTTATTTTTTTCTTGTACTTCAAGTGACATCCAAGCGAAGCAATACCTTGCCAATGAAATACATACACAAATGCTTTAGTTTGGCAGTACCAATCATAGCTTTTTACAGTTTAAACGTTTTACACAACAAATGTGTGGTGTCCTTAAAGTTTCAATTTTATATTACACACCCTTCCTCTTCATTTCCAGCATCTATACATTAAATAATCAAATTCTGTGGCAGCTAGGGATAGTAGATGGGATCAGTGGAAAAATCAAGAAAGAAAGTCATGTTATGGAAGAAAGCCATGATGCATTTTTCTCTATGTTTTGTGATGGGGTTCTTCACAGGCTTTGCTCCTACAGGTAAATCTATATTTCACAGCCATGTTGATTATTCAAATAGGTCAGAATTTGCACCACAACCTATTGAAGTGTCACAGAAGACAACAAATGTCAATAGAAGTTGGATAGCTCCAACACCTAGGTCTTTAGTCCACAAGCAAACAACAAAATTGCATGTTAAAATAGGGCCCCAGTTGAAGCCTAGAAGATTTATAATCATTGTAACTCCAACAAGCACAAAACTTCCCTTCCAAACAGTGATTTTGACAAGGTTGGCAAACACTATAAAGCTGGTTCCTCAACCATTGCTGTGGATAGTTGTGGAAGGGCAAACAGATTCCACAGAACTTTCCAAGACACTTAGGAAGACTGCCACCATGTATAGGCATTTGGTTTCAAAGGAAAACTTCACGGATTTGGAAGCTGAATTGAATCACCAGAGAAATCTTGCACTCAAGCACATTGTGCATCACAGGCTAAGTGGGATCGTACACTTTGCTGAGCTTTCCAATGTTTATGATCTCGAATTCTTCCAACAACTAAGATATATTGAGTATGATTCTTCCCTTCCTATTTTATTCACTAGTTCTAGTTCTTTCATTATTATTATGATGATGGCTATGATTATGATTATTATAAACATTGATTAATTGGTATATCTTTAGGACCATGTTAAGAAAAAGGGAAAAATATTACCAATGGGTGAAATGGTAAGCTTAAAAACATTAAATTTTAGGTCATGATGAGGTATACCAATGACAAATGATAACTACAATGCTAACAATAATGCACTATATTTCACCCTTGCAATGTGATTTAAAAGTTAGAACTAACATGAAAAACATGCTCCTTGATGATTTGGAAACTGATCAAGCAGGGTATTTGGAACATGGCCAACGGCATTGTTAGCAGCAAACAGGAAGAAAGTGATGATAGAAGGACCTGTGTGTGATTCTTCAAAAGTCATAGGGTGGCATTTAAGGAATATGAACAATGAAACTGATATAATTACTCCTCCAATTCATATTTCAAGTTTTGCATTCAATAGCTCCATTCTCTGGGACCCTGAGAGATGGGGTCGCACTTCCTCTCTTCAAGACACCTCTCAGGTACAAATTATATCCTATAGCCAAAGCATTACTATAATTATTTTAAAGAAAATAAAAATTAAATTGGGTGTTAATATCTAAATTGCACTCCACCACTTATTCATGCTCAAGTGGCATTTTTACCTTAATGCCATAACAATATTTTCTTTTGGTGTGTGTGTGTCTCAAAAGTCATCAAAATGTGCATCTAGAAAAAGAACTTACAGATAATAATTAAAAATAATAATTTTAAAACTCATGAGAAATTAATAAAACACTGGTGTAGATGTCAAAAAGTAATTTTATATGGTCCAAAACATGATCGTACCTTCACTGCCTAAACCCTGACTCCCTGAGTCATTACTTACGTTTACTTAACATTTGGCCAACCTACTACTACTTTAAAAAGTACAAATGAAAAGTGGACAAAAGAAATACTAGTAACATATTAGGCAATATAATGACATTTTGATTGATCATTTCAACTAATCACAATTCTAATTATTATAGTACTCTCTACTCTAGCATAATGCATATAATCCAATGGTAGTATTCTGCTTCTATTTACTCCGGGATATGTATATAACCCAATGGCTTATTTTGCTTACACCTACAGATATCAAATATTTCTTATTATTGACGTTTCAATTTTCATGACATAAATCACAACAATCTTAATATCTTATACCATTCACATATATATAATTCTTATTATTGACGAGGCTTCTAATTTGGTTCTCTTAGAACTCAATCAAATTCGTGAAGGAAGTAGTTCTAGAGGATGAAGAAAAGTTGAAGGGAATTCCCCAAGAGGATTGCTCCAGAATCTTGCTTTGGCGTTTCAATTTTCATGCTCGCACCACTTCAAATCATAAATTTCCGACTACTACAGCTGGTGTAATCCGAAAATAATGGGAAATCAAGACAGAAAATAATGTATAGCAAAATATTCAACTTTCCTACTGCAGGAATTTATTCATTATTTTTTACTTTTACTTGTACAAATTTCTCCTGTGTGCTTATAATTTTATACGTCCCTGCTATTTTCACAAGTTTTGTTAGCTTCTATAACTGTAACTGTACAAGTGTCTTCTGATGGGAAGAAAAAAAACATTTTATCATATATATTTCGGGTTCTGTTAACATATATTCTAGGCGTGTTAGTTTGATAATTAACAAATATTTTTTTTTTTACTAATTTTTTTCATATTAATTCCTTAACTTAGATTTAAGGATACTAGCATTTTCCATATTTCTTTTGCTATATAAGATTAGATTCGATTCCTCTATAAGGTCATATTGCACTTTAAAGAATGTAGCGCATTTATAATCATAATGTGAGACTGTCATAAATTAAAATACTTAAACTTGCGTTTGGTTGCAATTTTAAAATCTTCTTCCGTTTAAAATAATTGATGATGCAAGGCGAATTGACGAGAGAGTTAAAAATATAATTTATCAAATCTTTTTTTTACACAATTCTCCTGTCAAACATAATTTACCAATTGACATATGACAAATTAATGCTTCGATAACATTCATGTTATATCATTGGTTAATATTGTTATTTGAGAACAAAACTAAAACAAAAAAATTAAAAATTTATGGGATCTAAAATAAAATAAAAAACTTTAAAGAACTACAAAAACCTGTTTTATAAGGATTGAAAGATTATTTAGGTCTTATTAAATTAACAAACTTATAATATATATAATCTGTCTGTAATTGAAAGAAAATATAACACTTTTATTATTTATACTATTTTCTCACTCTGAATACTTCTTCCACAACTACAATTCAAATATAAACATGGCTTGCCCTACCTTTTTTTTCTTCCATAAATCTAAATACACAACATTGTTTGAATAATGCTGTCACGTACATAAATGGAGAATTGGATATGTATAAATACAAATATGGTTCTGCGCATCTGGAATTCAAATATAAATATGGTTTATCCTACCTTTTTGTGAGTTCATGTGTCGATTTTTATGCCATGCATATTTGATGAAATCATTACTCATTTACTCGGGACCATATGAATATAATTGAAGGTGCCTACTTGTCGTATTCATTCAAACCTCAATTCAAATCAAATTCTTCCCAGCACAATCATGATATGCAGTACATGCATATTAGGATTGATAGTTCAAGTGATAACTTACCCCTTCACGTTTACTTTTGCTATTGCATTTGTGCGTTTGCTATTCAATGAAGTAAATACCAAAACACATTTTGCATATGTCCTCTGAGGAGTTTACATCGACAGGTAAACATATGTAGCTAACAACTTTTTTTAATCTGTAGCACCGGGGATTCTTTTCAACAAAATATGCAAATATGGCTATTCTCTTCAATATGATATTTTATGTGCTAAAATATGCTGGGCTCTTAAATTGGCATGTGGTTATTTAGTCTCTTTAATTTGGGTTATTAGTGATCTTCAAAAATCACAATTTGATCTTTCAGAATTGTTAGATTTTGATTAATATAAGGTCTTAGTCATATTTCTCCTCTCATTTGAGTAGTTTTCTCTCTTTCTTTGATTGGTGTAATAGTCCTATTAAACACATTAGATGTAGTGTTAATTAGGTGAAAAAGTCTAAATGTTATGAATATTGTACGTACTTTCATAATTTCAGTTGTTGGCTTAACAAAAAGAAACAATTTTTAATCTCGTGCCCCCGGTTAGTTGTGGGCTTGCTAACAACCAAGGATTGTCTAGAACCATCAAATATATACACAAATAAAATATAAATATATACACAAATAAAATATATGGAAGCATATTTCTGACCTTTCCATTTGGTTTTAGTCTTTTAGATAGTTGTTTCTTTCTCTTTCCACAACTTGGTGATTGGTGAATGATAAATGGCTTGTCTTGTCATAGCTGTTCTTTCTCTCTCTCTTTTTTTTTAATATAAAAATAGACATAAAGATACTGTTTTATTCTTATCTAATTAAAATTGACATTTCATCCTAATTATTATTATTATTAATTTTAATTATCAAAATTAAACAGCAATTACCAAAATAAAACGTTAGTATTTTTAATAGAAGAACAAAGTCAACAATAACTATCATATTGTTGTATTTAAATTTTATTTATCCTCCTTGATCATGGTTATATATTCTTTCTTATCAACATTCAAGTCCATTTAAACTTTTGTCTTATTCAATAGTTCATTATGATACATTTGCTTTATGGGCTTGCTCCATCCTCCAAATGTTTATTTTGTATCTTTTTAAACATATTTGCTTCATTAATAGTCGTAATGTCCAAATCATTTGAATGGTTAAAAACACAAGTAAATAATCAAACTTAAAGTCAACAAACAAAGAAACTTATCTTTTACACGATCATCTTCTATATGTTCTTCAAAGTTCAAACACTTCTCCCAAAATTTAGATTTTCTCATATGCTAAGCTTCAAATTCACTTGGCAAAATTTGAACTAGCATGTTCTTTACCTTTTTTTCACTTTGGAGAAAATTTTTGTGAAATTTATCAAGCTTACACCAGTTAAGTAAATGGTTGGGTAATGAATTTTATTTTTTTGAACTCGTGACCTGATCCGATTTGATTCGTGAAATCTAATCAAATTTATTGTATATATATATATATATATATATATTAAATTATTAAATACAAAATAATTTTTTACTATAATTTATTAAATTATTAAATCAAGTCACCTATAATTTTTTATATGTAATTTTTATTTTTTTCTTGATTGTGTTTATCTTTTTTTATGCTAATACTGTAATACATTATTTTATTTTTGTTTAAAATAAAATATTGTATTAACATTAAAATCATTCATTTTATTAATTAAATATTTTCACATTGAAGGACATTTAATCATTATAAATTTGCAAAGCTCTAGGTGAAGAACAAAATATTGCTCTAAAAATGTATTTTTTATAAAAAAAAAAAATATCTTTTAAATCTTCATACTCAATTGACCCAATCTAAATTAATCTGTTTATGATATTGATAAGGTTAGTTTGGTTTGAGTTGTGAATAAAATTAAAAAAACACGCACTTATTAATAAATCTCACTGGGATCCCATCTAAAAATAAATGTCACATAATTAATCATGAAAAATCTATTAACTTCAAATCATTATATATTATTATATATTATTATTATTAGTAGTGGTAGTAATCAAGATGTGTGTGAGGGAACAAGTGTCAAACGTGAAACTTCACCAAAAAAAGTGTCAAACGTGAAGGCAATGCTTTTGGATTGGATAATGCCTTAAACATTTGGTCAAATAAGTGCCGCTAAGCCCACGGTTTTGATTAATCATCATTCAGTAATTTGGCCTTTTGTTCTTTGTAGATACTTGGTAATTTGGGCTTATTATCTTAACATTATCACAAACAAAATAAACGGATGGAGGAATAGAATATTATGCCAAAACATCACCGACTATTTTCTTCTAACAATTAAGCTACCACTTGGCTTTGATATCTGCATGTTTCTCCATCCCAACCAATCATCTTCTTTCACTCCTAAAACAACGTTTCTTGCTACTGACATAATAACTCTATCCCAATATATGAATTATTGTAGATTTTATCCCAGTTTGATTCCTATGAATGGATAGCTGTTTAACTATATACGAGAGTTTCATTTTTTTTTATCCATATAAATCAAACATACATAAATATCAGTTAAAAGTTTACAATAATTTATACACTTTGTTCAATTAATAGAGTTAGATTCTTTAATTACTAAAACATAGGTTTAATTCTTAGTTTAAAAATTAAAAAAGGTCATTAACGTGTTTACGTGTGATTGTCGGATCTGAAATGGTGTGATAAGGTTGTCGTTCGCAAATCGTTGGTCATATAAGCTTAACGAGTAGTTTATGAATTGCACGTTTTCAGAATGGTGCGTTCGTAAGTTATCGCCGTTAATGAGAACTTTTCACTTTAGATAGTAATATCGTTTAGTAGGCTAAAAGCAAAAGCAAAGTTCCTCAAGATTATTTTGTTACGTGAGCAAGAGAAAAGCATGAAAACGCAAAAGTATACTTATTCGTATGAAATAATTATCAAGCATAAAAGGAAAGAAAGAAAGGAAGCAAGGAATCTAGTTTTTATCTTGTACGTCAGATATTTTACCAACATCATGGAGATATTTACTCATTAACTATTATAGGAAGTTAGGAACTGATTTGATAATTGGTAATAATAAAAGAAGGAGCTGATTTGATAGTTAAAACTTTTGAAGATTTGTTGAGGGTTTGTTTTTATATGAATAAAAAAAAAACTAGAGACATTCATAACTTATATAGTGTCACCTAAGCTATATCAAAAATGAAAAATCTATGCAATCATTTCAAGGTCAAATAGCATAGTTTCACAATCCAGTGAATCAAATAGTAATATGCTTATATTATATTATTGTCACTTGTCTAACAAAATTTTTGACATAAAAAAATTAAACACAATTGTTCGATTAAATAAATATTCCTTAAATGTAAAGGCAACAAACCTTAGATCAGGGCGTGAATCCGATATATATTTGACAAGGTAGTTAGATACAATAAATAATTTAATGAGGAAGTAGAAAAGACAAAAACAGCGAAGAGCACAGTGGCAATAGGCAACTAACCACTGCCACAAGTGAGAGCAACATCAACATCAATGGAAAGGGGCATGATTTGATCATGAGACACACACGGTTAACAAGGGTAACTAAACGCACAAAAACAACAACCACCTTGGACAGAAAAGAAGGGTGTTTTCAGTTTTCACGAATCATGGTAACTGGGTGGGGGCCCACTGCCCCTAATTAAAACAAGTACTAGTATTGTAGTGGGGTCACAGCATTGGCTGAACCAGCTAGCTGGTCTCTCTTTCCATTTCATATTCTCTTATCATTGAGAGACCCTTTGTCCCTTCTCAAGATCTCATTGCATTTCCCTCCCTTTACAGGGGAGATAGTGCAAGAAGTGTAATCTCCAAGTTTTCATCTTTTTGTTCCCTTTTTGTTCAGAGACATACATAGGCCCGCCCCAGAAGAACAAATTGCTACAACATGTTTTGATTTGAGATCTGTCTGTCTCTTTGGTTTCACTTCAGGTACTCTCATTCATTTTCCATCTTCATTGGACCCCCCCCTTTTATATTTTAAGAAAAATTGCTATTTTTGCACTTTCCCATTTCATCTTTTCTATGCAATTAAATTTTGCTGGGGGCTGTTTAATGTTTAAAGTTCTTTAATATCTTTCCTTGTTTTGGTTTGGCGAAAATTGCTGTAGTTTTAGCACCAGGGTGTTGCACTATTTTGACTGGAAATGCTGATTTGAGTAGATAAATCTGCATTCTGTGTTACTTAAGGAAGATAGTTCAGTTGTTCATACTGTTGGATTCAACATTATTCGGAGAATGAGGATTTCAAATTATCTTTGTTTTTTTAGATGCAGTTTAGGTTCCTTTGGGGATTAGGATTTTGATTTGCTCACAAACTAACCTTTCCCTCTTTTTCCCCATCCCTTGTTGGTGAATTTCATTGGTAGAAGCCAGATGCTAATTCCTCATTTCCTTTTTTTTAATAGCTTAGAGGCTTACATAATTTATGAGACTATGTCATTTTCAGTATCATATTTCATAGTTCTAATAGCATTTAATGATGTTAGCTGATGCCATTGGATTTCCTATTCAAACGCAAGATGAATCAGTGAATTGTTTTGCGTTATAGGTATGACATCTTGAAATTTACATATTTTCTGTATATAGGGTCAAAGTGAGGAATGCAAAGAAAATGGGGAGGAAAGGAAGTAGTTGGTTTTCTACTGTGAAGAAAGCTCTAAGCCCTGAGCCAAAGGAGAAGAACGATCAGGTTAAGATAAAATTTATATTTAACCTATCTCAGGTATACAGAATGTTCCTTATAGTGTTAGCAACTGCCTTTGCAGAATCCAAGTAGATCAAAGAAGAAATGGTTTGGGAAGCAAAAATTGCAGACTTCAGAATCAACCTCACAAACGGATAATGCACCACCTCTTCCTCCACCTGAGATTATTTTAACTCATGATGAGAGTGAAATCAGCCCTGATCGTGTTGAAGTTGCAACTGCAGTGGATGCTGTGGAACCTGTTCCTGTTGTTCAGACAGCAGCTGCTGAAGTTCAAGCCACCACAACTGTTCAGTTTGGCAGTAAACCAACAGAAGAAGTGGCTGCAATCAGGATTCAAAAAGCTTTCCGGGGATACTTGGTATGTTTTGCCACTTTTATTGAATCCAATGTAACTTATTTCATTCTTCTCTTTTTGTTTTTTTTCCAGCCCCCCTCTTACCATTATCTGTTGGTTGTTTGTTCTACAAGTGAAGAACCTCAGTTACAATAGTGATATAGCACTTTGTTGTTTACTGTACACTAACAGTTGGTCAAATTCAAACTCTTTAAATGTGAATCCATACTAAATTTTTTATTTATTAAATTTCCTATTTAATTCTGCTAAGTTATGAGGCCATACATGGTAAGTAATCAATAATTGCTGCAAAAGAAAGCTTGTTGATTCAGTGATAAACTATTTTCAAGCTGAATTTTCTTTTAAAATCATTTAGGCAAGAAGAGAATTGCGCTCGTTAAGGGGGCTGGTCAGGTTGAGATCGCTGATGGAAGGGCCAGTGGTGAAACGTCAAGCCATTAGTACTCTCCGTTCTATGCAGACTTTTGCTCATTTGCAAACTCAGATTCGTTCTAGGAGGCTCAGGATGTTAGAGGAGAATCAAGCACTACAAAAACAGCTCTTACAGAAGCACGCAAAAGAGCTAGAGAGCATGCGGGTCTGTGTTTCATTTCCCTGATATATTTTAAAATGCTAATCTATTGACATGGAATAATGTTTATTTGAGGTTTAACATATGGAATTTGGAATGCTTTTAACGTATTTCAAATTCTCATAACAGCTTGGGGAGGAGTGGGATGACAGCATACAATCAAAAGAACAAGTTGAAGCCAAGTTACTGAGCAAGTATGAAGCTGCTATGAGAAGAGAAAGAGCAATGGCTTATTCATTCTCTCATCAGGTTTTTTATTTCTCTTATGAATTTACATTTGTTAGGATAGTGAAACAAACAAATGAAAAAAAGATATGAAAGCAAATTGTTGGTGAACTTGAACATCATAGGAAAATTGACTTAGTCTGTTATATAACTTATATTACAAACAAGAGATGCTAGCAACACACTCTTTAACACTTTTTTTTCAATACACTCTCAGTTGTTGAAATTCATGCAAGTCTCACTAAATATGAGTCACAGGCCTTGTTTGGTGGGTCCAATTCCCAAATTAGGGGGATCCACGTGAATTTCAACCAATAGGTGAGAGTGTAATATAAAGAGTGTGTTGCTAACACTCCTTACAAAATAATACATAGTATAAAGAACTAAAATAAGAATATGGCCACTAGTTGGAGTTCCTTGATATTTTGAACAAATTAAACTTCAAAGTTTGACCTTAAATAAATAAATATAAATGTATATCTTGACAGCAAAACTGGAAGAATGCATCAAGATCTATAAACCCAATGTTCATGGATCCAACCAATCCAGCCTGGGGTTGGAGTTGGTTGGAACGATGGACAGCAGCCCAGCCCTGGGAGAGCCATAGTCTGATGGAGAAAGAGAAGAACGACAATAAATCTCTAAGAAGTTCTAGCCGTGGCATTACCAGTGCTGAAATCAGCAAATCATTTGCTAAGTTTCAGCTCAATTCTGAGAAGCATTCTCCAACAGCCAGCCAAAATCCAGGCTCACCTAACTTTGAGTCCCATTCAAATCCTCCCAAGCCACCTTCTCCAGCAGTTGCCAGGAAACTGAAGAAAGCGAGTCCTAAGGACATCTTGGCTATAGACGATGACACTAAAAGCATGGTTAGTGTGCAGTCAGAGCGGCCACGGAGGCACTCCATTGCTGGATCAATAGTGGGAGATGATGAAAGCCTTGCAAGCTCTCCCTCTATTCCAAGTTACATGGTGCCAACTAAATCTGCAAAAGCTAAGTCCAGGATGCAAAATCCATTAGCTGCAGAAAACGGAACCCCAGATAAAGGGTCCTCTGGGACTGCAAAGAAACGTCTTTCTTTCCCAGCTTCGCCTGCTAGGCCAAGGAGGCACTCAGGTCCACCAAAGGTAGAAAGCAGCTTCAATGCTGAAATCACTGTGGGAAATGGTGTGGCTGGTTGATTATATAGCCACAGAAAAAATGATGAAATGCAAGCATTTGAAATGTCACGACAAAGTTAAGACAAAAGTTCATTTGAATTGTTCCTTTATTTATTTATTTATTATGTGTATCTCAATCTTGTCATTTCTTGGAGGCTATTGGTTTGAGGGTGAAAACTGTTTTACCTTCTACATTTTATCTATTTGTATTCTCATGTATCTTACTCACAATTTGCACTGAGAAGTTGAAAGGTGTGATTCATGATAGTATTATGGACAAAAGAACAAGTCAACTGTCAGAAGTCTTTCGGAGCTTCCCCAGCATCTTTCTGTTATCATTGATTCTTATGTGATATAAAATGTATATTTAATTTCATTGTCTCATTTCTTAGAAGTTACTATATTTTGTAATGTATGATATTTTATGTTGTGTATCAGTGTATGACTTGCTTTGACCGTTATGCTGTGTGATCCGGGGCAGAGAATTTGTGAACAGGCCCAAGAAAAATTGTTTTGTACACATGTCTCATCTCTCTGTAATCTATATGCAAATATATTTGAACAAATCTCAAACCAAAAACTAAGTTCCTACCCTCCCTCCACGATTGACCTGGAAGTACCGAAGTTTTCATGACAACCTGTCATTTTTATAATATAACATAAAATAAGTAGCATAATTTACGATTTTCAATTAAAAAAAATTCTTTAATTATTTTATCAGTGTCTTAAGGACAATAGTTAGTATTTGCCTATAACATCTTGTGATTTATTATAAATATCAATGAACATTGGTTTATTCAACCAACCTATGATTTTCAATGTTTTCTTTTGTATTTTATCAAGATCCTCAACTTATAAGTGGTGTTCACGGGTTTGATCAACCTTTGAACTTAACATTGATTTAAATTTCATTGTTACTCAGATCAAATTCGACGTGATCTGTTCAAACCTTATATGTTTTTATTCAGGTAATGAGTTTAGTTTTTTAATACACGAACTTGATAACTTAACTTATCGACATGTCACTTTATTTTTTAATTGCTATTTAGATATTTTTATATTTATTATTATTAATTTACATATTTTAAAAAATACTAATACTTAAGTTTTTAGGCTTCATAAAGTTTACCCCATCCATTATTGATTGGATTAATTCAGTTTAAGTTTGATAGGAAAAATGCACAACCCTATTCCAACTCAAACCAAACTGTTTTAATTGATTTGAATATAACAAATTTAGTCAACTACAACCCAAATTGCCCTATATATGTCCTTACAACTTATGTTAGAGTAATATATATAAAATATATTTTTAGTATAAAATAGAAGAATTATTTTTTAACAATTAAAATAAACAACACCTAACTTGAATTGAGGTGGCATCGAACCCATTTAATGAAGTTTTAAATTTTGAATCAAAACTAACTCATGTCTTTTTAACTTGATTTGATCTTAGCAAAAATCAAGCTTGTGCTTTATTTTAGAAGTCCATATTGGATTCGAGTCATTTTATAATTCAATCTATTACGATTTATAACTCGTATTGAATTGACCTATGATTAAATAACTTGTTCTGTCCCTCTCTAAATATAAATGAGTCAATTGATTGATAAATAATTTTATAATTTAATTAGAATACATTAAAAATAGTATTTTATATTATTATTTAATTATAAATAAAATTATTTTTATGTAAGTGTTTAGAAAACATATTTAAGATCATTTTAATTAGTTTAAATTATAATTTTTTTGTCCGTTATCAAAATGAAATTCATAGCATTAAAAAATTTCAATCTGTTATAGTTTACTTGTTAATATATATTTTACGATAACATGAAATATGTACTTATTAATGTAGCCTAATTAGTAAACGGTTTAATAAATATTTCATGTTGAAACAATTACAATTTTAAAGATAAATAATGTTATAGATTATTAAAATAATTTTCTAAAAGGAAGAAATAAACTAAATAAAAAAAAAAGAAGGATCTAACACCCTTCGTAAGGGGTGTTCGTTGTGGATTTAGTTGGCTTTTAGATAAAAGATCATCCAAATTAAACATAAAATAAAATAAAGATGTAGTTTGATTTAATTTAGCGTAAATATAAAATTAAATTAAAAGTAAATTAAACAAATTTTTTACAATTTGATTCAATTTAATTTTGCATATTTTTTTAATTTTTTAATTATTTGTCATAATTTAAATCTATCAATTAAATTTACATAATTATTATATATACTATATAATTTTAAAAATGAATTTTATTTTATTAAATATTTTTTAAGATAAAAATTATTATCTTCACTTCTATTTAACATTAATATTAAATAATATTATCAACTCTTTCTATAACATAATAATAATTTGAATATCACTTGATATTTAATACTATTTTATTAAAAAATATTAATACATCCTTTTTAATATATGAAAGTAAAATATACTATCTTAATTATAAAACAAACAAAAACTAATAAATTATTTAATACTTATTATTAATTATTCTAATAAAATCAATATATATAATTTAGTTCGATTTTCTATAATATGATTCAAAATCAAATCAAGCCACAAAAACATACCATTTTTTTAGTTTTTTATTTTATTTTTGTGATTTTTAATTTAAACAATTTTCAATTTTTTTGATCCTTTAAACAATTTACACGGTTTGATTTGATTTTAAACGCTAATCCAGTAACGAAAAAATCCATCGGAAGAGAATTGGACTAGAACTTACGAGAAAAATATGTCGTAAGGAGCAAGGCAATTAAAAAGATAGAAAAAATATAAATATAAATATAAATATAAGAATAAGAAGCCAAGCTTCGTTCATGTTTCTCAACTGAACCCTCTTGCGAGTAAATCAAAACCCTATTGGAATTCTCCATTCACGGGTTGAAGCTTTTAACGTCATGGTAAGTCCTTCATCGATATTCTTAAAATTTCATTCCTTTTATTTTGATTTCGAACTGGGAAACCATCCTCAATCTCAACAATTTTCTTCGCCTCTACTTTAGGATCGAAAAAAGCTGATTTTTTTTTCATCCTCGTGACTTGATTTGAAGCTTCTTTAGTCCCTTTGTCTCTATATCCACTTTTTTATATTTTCGCTATCGTTTTGCCCAATTTTTTTTAGTTTTTGCAGTCTACAAAATTTGTTTGCGGCTCTGGGATTGGAGAGCTTTTGGGTGTAGGGTTTTATGTTGATGTATAGAAAACAGAACATGGATTTGTATTCTTGTTGTATTGATAAGAGGGTAGGGGTCTAGGGGATAAGGGTTTTTTTATTATTTATTCTTAAGTTTGTTGATTTTGATATTGTCTTTGGTTTGTGTAACTGAAATTGGAACAGGCTACACCATTGGTGGCAGGGATTGCAGTGGCGGCTGCGGCTTATGCCGGTAGATATGGTATCCAGGCTTGGCAAGCATTCAAGGCTAGACCACCGAGTATGCGTAAATTTTATGAAGGTGGTTTCCAGGCTACCATGACTAGGAGGGAAGCAGCTCTTATACTGGGTGTTAGGTAACTGCCATTTTGTTTTGAAGATTCTAATGTGTTGATTTGTGTTAAGGCATTGAAATGATAATTTACAGGAGAAGAAAGCCTAGAATATTGAATTTTGCTATGTTATGATGTCTGTAGGCTGTAGTGATCTTTGTCACCACCTTATCTTTTAGGGGACTGATTGAATTAATTTATGGTATTTCTTGATTTGAAAATTGAGATATTGGTCTTTCTTGCGATATCTTTACAACCCTGCATGTATGTGTACTCAACATGTAATAAAGGTTAAGTCTCTTCATGGAAAAATACATGACAAAGGTCCTATCCAAATCAGTGCTTGAGTTTAGGTTGATGTTGCAATGTTCAGGGTAAAAAAATAAAAATTCTAAGGACAGTCACAACCATCTAATTATGTCTAATAGCGGCCTTGCTTGTGGCTTGCAAGTGTGTGCACTGTGCAGAAGGGTCTTGGATTTGTTATGAACTCTACGGTAATGCATATAACTTATGTGATTAGTTAGAATATTAGAAATATCTATAAATCACCCCAAAACAACAACTACCCACCAGCTCTCTAATATTCCGGCTGTATCATTGTCCAGTATGGACACAAGATGGCAGGACAAATCCTTCTCCCCTTTCTTCTTTCCTTTATATCTTATGCATCTATCAAACAAATTGGATATCGTAGGTGGTTGAGATATGGCACAATATGGTGCTTTGTAGGTGCAGTGATTTGTGTTAAAAAACTTCAAAAACTGCACATCCATTGTCTAAATTGAAGACTTCACCGAGGTAGTCAATAGTGCACTATTGTGGCATTGTAGTGACAGAGACTTCCACCATGGAGTGCTTTTCTGTCACAGCCACGATTCTGCTGAGCTACTATTGCAGTAAAATGCAGCCATTCTGGTTTTTCTTTTTTTAAGTTATTGAAACCATTAATTTAGGAATCTTAATGATTTGACCTCTTTTCACATCTGCGATATATAGGGTGTTCCTATCTGAACACAACACCAGTGTTACGTCTGTTTAGACAAGAAAACATGAAGTGTGGCCTCTATTTCCTTTCCAGTCAGTACCCGCTGCTTAGTGGTATTATTTGTGGTCAACCCTGATTTTATTTTATTTTTATAGAACCTCACCTAGTGGGATAAGGCTTTGTTGTTGTTGTTGTATATGTAAGGCTGGAACCCTGTTCTTTCCCTTCATCATTTGATCTATGTTCACATCAGGCAGCATGGCTTGCTGTTCTCTCTATTCCTTTTTTGAATCTAAATTGTGTTCTTGGATATTCATTTTATTCGGTGTCCAATCGCTATACTTCTGAATCTGTTCATACTGATCAAGAAAGGGAATCAGAGCTTACTATCATTTCCTGTTCAATTGATGTTGTTATTCTTTCTTCTTTAATTTGCTTGAACTGAATCTTGTGATCGTATTTTGAAGTTACTCTGCCTCTATTGCAAGTTGTGATTTGCAATTGCAGCTTGTGTAGAGAGTGTACCCTGTCCAGTCTTTGTATCCAATTGAAAAGAAAAGCGGAGTTAGTTCTCCAATTGAAGTTCAGAATAGGCTTTCGACTTTGTTTTCCATCTTTCCAGTTTGCCCTGAGGTTTAGATTAGACTGTAGTTCTGTCCAATCATATTGATTACTGATTTTAAGCGTCAATGCATTTACGTTGTTAAATGGTGATAAGTTAGTGATGAATGCTATTATTGATTATAGTTTGTTTGGTAGAAGTTCATTCATACTGAAATTAGTCAAAAATTTGATTTGTTTAGTACTTTTCATGTTTAATATTTGGCATTGATTGATTTTGTTTGTGAGTGTGTATGCACATGCAGTATTGTATCTTGTGTGTGTGTTATTTTAATTTTGCCACATTGGTGTCTTCTTATATTGTATACTGTCTCTGTTTAAGGAAATTATGAAAATCATGACTTGTGAAATTACTTTTCTTATGGATAAAATTAAATCCCTGCCTTCTAGATTGGTAAATGATAGGTTTGAACAGTTGCTCCCTCTCGTGCTAAGGGTGAAAAAGGTGCTGGGTTTAAATTTGGGAATAGACATCCCATTTTATATAAATTGCATAACAATACAAGAATAAAATTTCAATCATTTCACTCATATGCCAGATTGCTAATTTGGTCCATAGTAAGGGCTTAAAAGGCTTTATGAGCTGAATTGTGTCTCCCTTAATCTACATTTTCTTTCTGTCATCAAATGGAATTTCATTGGTTAATATGAATTTTTGTTAGTTGTTATTAGTCTTGCCCTTGACAAAGTTTTAGCAGATGTATTTTGTGTTTCTCTTGCTGATTTTCAGTTTTCATGTTTCAGAGAACGCACTCCAACAGATAAGATTAAAGAAGCACATAGGAGGGTGATGGTTGCAAACCATCCAGATGCAGGTGGCAGCCATTACCTTGCATCCAAAATTAATGAAGCAAAAGATATGTTACTTGGAAAGACCAAAGGTGGTGGGTCAGCATTTTGAAGCCCATAGAAGCCTTGCTTTCCATCATTTTGACAGTTTAGACCGTGGTCCTCATTGATGTCGATTATTAATTTTTTTTGTCATTGCCTAATTAATCATTGTAATCCAATTGTGAGAAAATTGAACATTTTTATGCTCGTATCAGGTTGATAAAGGTCCGTTGTAACTAGGCCTGTGCTATATAAGTTAAGATTGCTATCAATAAAATTGTTTTTAACTCGCACATTTTACTACCAGTTCTTGCCTTTTTAGGTGATGTCTCCCTTCTGGTTTGAGTTCATGCCACTTCACCTTGATGTTTGACAAGTACTTCACTTACGTAATCAATTGTGTCGATTGCAGAATGAATGGGGAATGTCTCGATTCAAAATTATTTCAAAAGTCTTAAAATGTTTCAAACGTCGAAGTACGTTTCATGAAGATTTTCAGAATCAAAATAAATTCATATTTTATTGGGGATAAATCATTCTTCAGTTTCAAACCTTTCCAATTTACCTTCCTAATATTGTCATTAATTTCCCTTATAATCTGAAAAAGCATTTTTTGGTTCTATTAACTTACATTTTTAATTACAAAAATATTAACTTATTTTCATTCTATTCCTTTTCTTTTTGATATTGCATTCTATTTCTTACCTTTAAAGATTCATATAAAAATTATATAAAAAATGTTTCTTAAATAAATCATTATAAATTAAAAAAAGTATTATTATGATTAAAACTAAAAATAAAACACATGTTCTCAAAATAAACTAAAAAAGCTTAAAGTGTGATCATATCCGGTATTTTTTTTCACCACAAACAGTATCAATTACACGGCACGGTCCGAAACAATTTTATCAAAAGCATTTTTCTTAACAAACCCAAATTGACTACGTATATAAACAGGGACTTATTCATCAATGGTGCTCTCTAATGTAAGGCCTGCGTACACAATAGCCGATGGACCAAACATAATTAATTCCTATTTCTTAGCCAAACTACATAGAAAGAAAGAAATAGATGAGATCAATATGCTTTGACCAGGAAGGAGCATTGATTACCAATTTGCTGGCTTTAGCTATTTGTAGGATACAACTAAGGATCTATATCTTTGAAAATATGACTGAATCTTATAATAACTAAGTTTTTCAAAAAGGATTGCACGTGGAACTGTCTGGAACAAATTAGACAGGGTTTAAGGTACAATTTGCTAGGGAGAGGAAAGGAAAAACAATGTGTAACATTTGTGCTTTACCTATATCTCCAAACGCTCTTAACGGTTCAAAATTCAGCCAACTATAACGACCATTCTCTCTTCTTTCAAGCTCCACCGAGCAGTGGAGCCACCTGTGATATTTACATCCAACCTAAGACCGTCATGCCTATGAGCAGTAACGTGTCATGTCAACATTAGAAGCAGTTAAACAGGTACTTGTAAAACCTCTTCCTTATCTTCCTCAAATGCAATTGCAGTTTCCTCTTGTCGTTCAACCGGACCTTGAGGAGTTCCAAAGAGAGTGGTGAAAATCTGCCTATGGCATTGATCACATAGGTAGAAATAGGAAAAGTGGCCCTCATTTGGAAGCTTATGGATAACAGCCTCTGGCAAAACCCGCTCTATATATTCCATCATTGATGGTGGGACCACCCTATCATCCAGACCCTGTTAAGTATTGAAAAGGAAAACGTAAGATTTACACTTTATACCTAATGGCAATTTGAACTTGATTAAACATGCAGAATCCTTCTACTAATACTAATGATAACATACACAACACCATCTAACATCAAATTGTTGTCTAAATCTTCCTGCCACATATTTTATATTTGAAATGAAATGATAATGTCAATTTATTTACTGATTTAGTCTACCAAAGTTATTTAGGCTAAAGTCTACACTAGAGTGTCTTGAACTAGATAGAAGCACTATAATGAATGTTTGTAAGCCCAAGAAATCCTGCTAATTCAAATAACAGTGTATTAAAAGTTCAAACCTGCCATATGTGTGTAAGGCCAAGAAATCCTGCTAATTCACAGTCCCCCTGACTGTACATGGATTTCAACCAAAGAAGTATGCCTCTTGTTTGACACTTCTTTTGCAGATGAAGTTCCTTAATGTCAAAACCCCAATTTGATACCTGCAGAACAGCTTCTTCTATAAACGGGCATATGTTTCCCTGACGAACTGACTCCTCCACATCCCTCTGCCAAAATTCCTCAAATTCTGGTTCTTCAGTCACAAGTTTATCCTGCACATGTAAAGTCGATTATATTAACAATCATGGCAGAGCTAAATCTCTTTTACTCGCAGGCAATTTTGCAAGCTGTTTACCTACAGTGTTTGTATTTAGATTTGAAAGTCAGCTTTAAGTTTATGTTAAATGTCAATCATAATTAAAAATATTTTCTGTCAGAGTGGCAAAGATGAAGCTATTTCATGCAATATATAATTAGAAGAGCACAATTACTCATTCTCTTCCATGATACAAGATTGTAGCCAGCAATATTAAATAAAGCTCCATAGCTTCAATATGTTAGGTAAAGCAACTTCAAGAAAGACAAAATGTATTGGATGGCTCCATAGTTTGTTGACCACATATTGATAATTGAAAATCTGACAGAAATCAGTGTGATTCAGTATCCACAGTATCCAGCTGGTAAAGGATCACAGCTTTGAGTTAACATGAGAGCATGGACAGACAACTAACTGCACAAATTCGAACCAAATGCCTATAATTAACTTCATTTGTTTCAAGCAAACATGAATTGACTCCAGTCCTACTATTGCAATACAGAAAAAGCCAGTTCATATTCATGAACAGTGCAACTTACTTTGGAAGTAACTATACCTGTTACATAGTTCAATTTATGACTTACACACTCACCTTCTTTCCTGGTGAGACAGATAGCAGCTTATCAATCTCATCATGCTGTTCAGGCAAGAAGCTTTTCCGATAGAAAAAAGAGAGAAGTTTTGGAAATCTACGAGCCAAGGAATACATCATTTTCCTCCTTGGCAGCCACTTCTCCCAAGTTCTTTTCATCTCCTCCTTAGTCATGTGTGGGTCATATGGATTAATCATAGGAGCCAACATTGCTGCACCTGCAATTTGGACAATATAACAACTAACAAGTTACATCAGATTCTGCAATGTGTCCCTTTTCTTTGTTTGAGGGTTGGAGGATAGATATACTACAAAAGGGAGCAAACATTTTCCAAAAAATGGCAGGCAACCAAATAGCAAATTGCTTTTATTGGTGTGATCTCTATTGATTTCTTTTTTATTTTCTTTCCCATTAACTTGTAAGAATAAGATAGAGTCACACATTAATAACTTCATTGGCATTAGATTTGTATGTGCCCCAAAATTTTAACATTATTATTTTATTATAAGCCTCTCTCGGTCAAACATTAATAATTTCATTAATAGGGTTAGAAACTTAGAAAGCCTTAATAGGACTACCACTTGTAGTTTTATAGAGCATCAAATCAAATTTCTGTATGTATTCAAAACAGCTGTTTTCACCAATGGATGATATTTTCTATTCTGGGTACAAGTGCAAATCTATAACCACATCTTCTAAACCAAGTTGCAACTTGCAAGAGATTTGCACCTATACTATGTGCTCTATTCTCTAGTAAAGACCTCAGATTTTTCTTTTTCTTTCTTTCATTGGGAAAAACAATTGTTACTCCTGTATTCTCTTCAGACACTCAAACAAGTCAGTCATTGTGTTTTAAATCAGGTGATATACCATTTTTTTAAAATGTGAAATTGATAGCATCAATATGGCCACCCTCTTTGAGATGTTTTGAACTAAACGGTCAAACAATCTGTTTACTTAGTACGTACTGTAAAAACTAGGAACTCTGATAATGTGAAGGATTTGGAAGGAAAAGAATTGAAAGGAACTAAGATAACTAGACTGTGGACTAGTCCAGACATATGCCCATTTGTTTCACTTCTTTCCTATCACATACCCTCAATCAGTTGAGGCCCTTGTTCAAGAACAGCACAAGAACCGAGGTTTCTGTTGTACACTTAATAATTGACATCCCTGCCCAATTGGCAATATAATTGAACGTTGGATTCTACATTCAGATACACCCAATACACAATAGCTATGCCAACTGGCCAGGGGTATCACCAATTAGAGGTCTGATTGAATTCTTTTTAGTGTCAGAATGAGCTCCAAGAAGAAATTTTTACAAGCAATATAAAGGTATCTAGAAATTAAAAAGCTTTTAAAAGATGTACAACCTGCAATTTTCTCAGGAATATATCTGAGAGAAGCCCATGCATGGATGCATCCACTAGAGTGGCACAGTATCCAGAACTTATCAGTAATATTGACGGCATTGACTAGATGCAGCACATCCATAGCTGATGAGTTGAGATTTCTCTTGGGATGAGGATCACTCTCCCCAAAACCAGGAAGATCATATGTGACCAAACGAATGCCGTACTCTTCAAGCAATGATGCTTTGACTCCAGGTAAACCTTCATAAGATGGAATAAGATGGACGGTGAAATCCAGCCTCTAGTTGTGCTCCTCATAAAGATTGTATCCGAGAAGATTTTCTTATAATTAAAAATTCCAACTTATATTTTACCTGCTAGTCTGGATGAAAGAAAAGAGTGTGGAGCAACAAGTGAAAATCTAGCTGTGTCGGCCAAAACACCTTGCTCATGATAAGCCATGTATCTACCATCTGGAAGTAGCACGCGACTAGCACTAGGAGGATGTTGACGCACCTTCACCACAGGGGCCACTGCTTCATGACTGGGATCTACACTTATAGCTGCAAATAACTCATTAAAAAAAAGTCAATACCAAGCTATACCATAAGGAATAAGATCATTAGTAAGCAATAACAAAGCTTGTTCCAAAATCTCAGAACATATGACATAGCTAAACAGCTATGGGTGTGTTAGGTTTTGCATTTGGCCATCCACACTGAGGTTCACCCCTTATAAAAAGTTGTGCCTGCATATTTGGCAATTGTTTTCACAATTGAGTTGAACCTGACTTTCATCCAAACTAAGGTTGGACCAAAGCTTCTCCTCTCTTGTTTTTCCATTGAATGTAGAAAGTTCCAAAACATAAATCAAGTTACATTAAACCTACTTTTAACTGAACTTAAGATAACAATGTTGAGTTCAACCAAACTCCACTTTTTCAACTGTAATCTAAACACACACTATGGAATGAAGATTTTTTTTTAAGAAAATAAATATACCACAAAGAAACGGTCAGAGAATCCATAGGTCCCTTCATTTATAAAAATTCAATCCAAGCAATATATGGTAATAATAAATACATTTAGGCTCTGATTGGATAAACTTCACATAAGAAAACAAAAATTGAGCTTTTAAATCAGCTTATGTACTTACCTTTTATAAAAAACTCTCTCATTTAACTTCTCCAAAAGTTCAAGTGCATAAGTTGATTTTAACTCATGGAAGACATTCAATTCATTTTAATTTCTTACTTCCTTTTCTTATAAGTAATTAGGAGAAGTTTATCCAAACATTATTTAGTACACTATAGTATAGTCTCCTCAATAGCACATACCATCATTAGTTAAAAAACAAGAAGAAGTAAAGAATAACAAATAACCGAAATTAAGTGAAATCGACTATGCTTTCCATAAGCATTGGTTAAGGAACTTAAAGTAAAAATGTATTCATCGGGAGGCAGAATATTTTGCAGCCCATGATCTTGTTTACGCTCTCCTATATTTACACAATAAATGGTTTCTCCTTTTAGTTCCTTAATCAATGGCCTAAAAACACTATTTAACAAGACCCATAAAATAATAACTGTAGGTAAACACTCTTTCTAACATACTTTTGAAATTAAATGAAAAACTACAAAATCATTATCGAGGTTAATTAATAAAGAGTGAAACCTAAATAATTTTCATGATTTCTAACAAATTTCAGCCAACAATTAAGAGTAATAAGTTGTTATAATTTTCTTACCAGCGAGCGCGAGAATGAAAACGAAGAACACAACGGACCAAGCGTGGAAGGGATCGCGATCCTCGGGGAGAAAGTCGTTGAGAAACCTCAACCTCTTCGAAACCTTGGAACAAGGTTCAGCGAACTTCCTCACCACATAAGAATCCTCGTTCATCAAGTTCTGTCGCAGAATGTCCCTGAAGCCTCTCCCCAGCTCCATGAGTATCTCGCACCACACCATCACAAACCCCAAGGCTTGCTCCTTCAAGCTCTCCCCCGACTCGCTCTGCGGCGCGTGCACCTCAAACGACGTCGGAGGAGGAGGATCTCCACCGTAGCGCACTCCCGAATCCTCTATCAGACTCGCCAGCTCCTCGGTCCACGTGTCCCTCCCTCTCACTTCCTCCATTTTGCTAATTTCTCAAACTAACAAATAACGTTAGTGAGTTACTATACTTACTTCGGCAAAAGAACAAAATAATACAAATTAAATAAAAAATTATCAATTTGGTGTAACTTTCAAACTATTTACAAATCTGGGGCAACTGGTCACGCCCAGAACTGGGCATGACTGGTCACGCCCAGAACCAGGCGTGACTAGGGGGGTAGTCACGCCTGGTTCTGGGCGTGACCAGTGGACCCCAAAAATGGGGGTGCAGGGTTTTCGCGGTGTTTTCGTAAAATTACGGAAGGCGATAACTTTTGACTGGGACGTCCGATTGACGCGAAACCGGTGGCCACGCGCTCGAAATTGAGAGGAGAAGGCCTGGGCAAGTTCCCGAAGGGGACTTGCCCAAAAACTTTTCCCAAACGAGGCCTCTAAGTGCCTCAAAAATGCGATTTAAGCTTCGGAGCCCCAAAATTTTTTTTGTTTTCTGATATTTTATCTGCTCAATTAGTGAATTGCAAGCTGTAAATTATTTTTCTAATTACTTCTCTTAATTGCGAGCGTTCTGACATAAAATACGTCATCATCGGACA
>PYAF01005734.1:1510243-1532264 GCA_007407185.1 Glycine tomentella
GGGAACTTGCCCAGGCCTTCTCCTCTCAATTTCGAGCGCGTGGCCACCGGTTTCGCGTCAATCGGACGTCCCAGTCAAAAGTTATCGCCTTCCGTAATTTTACGAAAACACCGCGAAAACCCTGCACCCCCATTTTTGGGGTCCACTGGTCACGCCCAGAACTGGGCATGACCAGTTGCCCCAGATTTGTAAATAGTTTGAAAGTTGCACCAAATTGGTAATTTTTTATTTAATTTGTATTATTTTGGTTCTTTTGCCTACTTACTTCCGTAACTGCACAAAGCGTGATCTATAAATAAAACCTTTTCATTATATAATAATAATAATCCGACAAGTATTCAAAAACGAGTTTAAAAAATTCAAAAAAGGAGAATATTAGTCAAGAAAAAGGGCAAAAAGACGAATATTAGAATTTCTCACTTTTCTGACGCTGGAACTTTTGTTCAACCTGGAGTGGATAATAATTTAGTGGATGAGTCCTATTCCTTAAGTTATTGTTTTTGTTTTTTTTTTCTTGTTAACAAATCTACTTATTAAAACATTATACAGCAAAAAAAATTCTTTTTCAATAAAAATATTTTTATTTTTAAGTTCTTTAATCAATGTTATTAAAACATTAATTAATATTTATTTTGTTTTTCTTTAACATAATATTAATATGAAATAATTTTATTAAAAATCTAATTAATATTTATCAAAAATCATAAGTACATAATACTATTTATTTTATATCCGAAACTAAAATTAAAACATTGAATCTGATTAAGAAACATAAACAAATGCTATGACTTGTGTCAAACCTTTTTTTTTTTTATGGTTAAGTTATTGTTGTGCAACCAGTATTCAAAGATTATACGAAGTTTATTAAATGAGTTTAGTTTTTGTGCGAAGAAAATTCTTTAGATTCCTTATGTTATTAAAAAAGTAAAAAAATAGAATGAAGTTGACGACGAAGATATGGCCACGTCAGGCACGATAGGATTGCACGTGAAACCAACGTCCCAAGCATTATTGTTGGGTCGCTGTGTTTGCTCTGGCGGTTGAGTTAAAATGACTTGTATTTTATTTTTTACCAACAGCTGTCGTTTCGCTCCAGTATTACATTCTATTATTATGGTTGTTGCCTTGTTCGGACTAAATTTAAAACAGTAATTATTTATTTATATTTATTTTTAATTTTCCTAAAAATTGAATAAAAAACTAATTATTTTTAAGATATAAATTTGAAATAATATCAAGCCAAATAGATTCGATTAAATTTGGGCCTATAATTTATTTTTTCAACCCATTAAGTTGTATCCGTTTTCACAACTTTACATATATGTTAAGTTTATTAATTTTATAGTAATCATCCTAAAAATTATGTCAATAATAATTTCTAATAGATTTAAAATGTGATTTTTTACATAACACTAAAAATTAAACTCAAGTATATGTAGTGTTTGTTGATATATCAATATAGTCACCACAACTTGGTGAAAGGAAATTGCACAAAATACATATTTACAAAATGGCCTGAATAACTTTTTTAGAAAGACTTAAATATAATTTTTATCCATTTAATTTACTCATGTTTTTATTTTAATTCCTATAATTTTTTAGTCCTTAAAATTCTTTTTTTTTTTTTTTTTTGCATTTAGTCATTGCTGTTAAAGAAATACTATGGCGACTAATGTGCTTAATAGTTATTGGCTTCAACAAGTATCATATCAAATTATCAAAAAAAAAATGTGATGTCATAAGTGTTATGTCTACACAGTGACTAAAACAAAAAAAAATTATAGGCACTAAAAATTAAAAAATTTACAAAACTAAAAATGAAACAAAAATATAATTTATAGGCACCTAAAGCAAAAGAGTGATATTTGCTGGATGAAAAAAAACAATCTTAAATTAAATATTTACATAAAATAAATACATAGATATATTGTTGGTCACGAGTTCGGATTCGAAAACATACTCTTTGTATATATAAGGATAAGATTGCATATAATATTTCTTCCTCTTAATTTCACATAGAAGCAAAAAGCCTATGAGTAGTGTATTTTTTAAATTATAAAAGTTCAACCAGCTTTACTTTCTTGTCATAAACTATTTTTTAAGGTTTAGTTTACTTTGTTTGAATGTCTAGCTTATTCTAAAAGGTTTTACACAAACATTAATTATGACACACATTTTACATAACCACAATGTGAAGTTATAGTTAGAGTGGTAAGTATAATTTGTTTTGAAGATTTCACGTGACTTAAAATACTTACAAAACCTACCTAATTTGAAGGCACCACGATTTATTGTTTCTCCAAACAAGTCTCATAGCCTAGCTTTATTGAATGTCTAGCTTATATTCTCATAACCCCAATGCCATATTTTCCTTCATTGAGTCATATTTGGCTTAAATAAGTCTTATTAAAGTTTAAGGCTAAAATTGTATGACCTAGTCATTTTTAATCATTATGTTTGTGTGTGTGTAATTTAATTTGTTAAAGGACTTAGGAGGAGGCTTCAAGCTTTTGTCATAGATTATGAACTTTGTGTAGTTTAATTAATATAAAAGCTTTAAATCCTTGTATTAATTTAGACCTTTGTATGAATTTTTATGTTTGCTTTTAAAATTGTGCAATTAGGATTTTATTGGGATTATTGGACCTTAGTTAGTTACCGTAGTTGGTTTATTTAGATTATTGGGTCATGGGCCTAATATGTTAAATGGCCTAGTTGTTAGAGATATAAATATCTTTTCTCTTAGAATATGTAAAAACTGATGGCTCATTTTGAGCATTTTGTTAGTGAGAGTGATCACTTTTGGTTCTTGACTTGAACCACTGTATTTATATATATATATAAAAAAATCTTTGTAACAAATCTTCTTTCAACTTATTCACATAGGTGATTGACTTAAAAAAAAACCATAGGCAATAATAAATAAATAAAAATAACTATAATATATATATATATATATATATATATATATTTGTGTGTGTGTGTGTGTGTGTGTGTGTGTGTGTGTGTGTGTGTGTGTGTGTGTGTGTGGTGTGGGTGTGTGTTCTTGGTGTTGCTGAACTAAATTTCTTATCCACAATAAGACAGATAGTTTCCAAGGAATTAGTTGGTTCAAAGCAGTGTTATAATCACTAGAGGGACTTGATTGATGTAATATAGAGTTTTTATTCAACCCTTCTTCATCAAGACTTTCAATGTGGATCGTGGTTTACACTCTCACTAGCATTGCCATTCAGAACTGAAAAATGAAAAGTACATTATCTGTTTTAGAAAAAAATAAAGGTTCCATGTATAACTCGTTAAATGCCTTCTGATTCAAGTGCCTGTTTGATCACCTGAGCGTCCTCTAGTTTCTTGGTGTAGTTCAGCACCCATTGATCTAAAGAACGTTAGAAAAAGTAATCAAATGGACCATCTCATTCTATTTATCTTCAAGGACACGTTTGGCACCAGCTAGCTTCATTTGCAACACGTTTTTCACTTCATACCTTGGTCAGCAACTTGCTTCATCTTCTTCCACTTAATTCCTCGCAATTCGCAATCTTTCATTGAATCGAATAGACTTTCTCCTCCGCAAAATGTGTTCAAGTACTTTTTCCTTGGAGGACTTCCTAAACTTCCGGCTATATATGCAATTATGCATGGTAGTAAACTCATTGGATGGTACAGTTTATTAAGACCAGTGTTTCATTTTGTCGCTTCTTCTTTTGAACATTTAAGACATGACATAGAAGATCCAAGCTGAGGACAAAAAAAAACTCCCATAATTAAAAAGCAGTTTAGAAGGTAGAATAGAAACTCTGCTTATGAAAAAACAATAATAGAAGGTAGCAATATTTCTAAATATTGTTTCCACGAGGAAAAACATAATGATAATGTATTTAAGTTTCATTACTTTTAAACATTCATGAACCAATAGTTCATGTATTAATATTATTTTCACTTCATAAATTGATTGAACATTTAAACCTTCCATTATTTCCGTCTACTTTTATTTTATTTTTCTTCATTTTTCATATTATTTATTATATTTATTATTTTCTCTTTTTTTCTTATAATTTAATTTTTCATTATATCACACTCTTCCTTGCACTCACACACCTCAAAATTAGGTGTACGATCAAACTTTTTCCTAACTTTTACCCAAGATATGACGTCAAACGAGATTCGTTATTGATACGTGTTATCTTCAAAAGAAGATAATGGAGGTGAGCTTCAACTTTTTCCTAACTTTTTTACCCAAGATGTCAAAACTAGATTCGTTGATACGTACATGCAAGATTTTGGGAAAAGATAATGGAGGTGAGCTTCATAGTTCTAGCCTCACTAAAATGGTCTTAAATTATTAAAAAAAATGTTCATATAGACTGATAGACACCTCATCACGAGAGAGAACTTAATTTTTGGTGTAAACCAAACAAGCCCTAAACCTAATGAACAAACCAAAGTTTGAGTTGGAATATGGAACTCGAATATAATTATAAGCACACGCCTAATTATGAGATGAAGGAAGAGAAATTATGGTCGTCTTTCAAAAACATCAAATTTTAAAAAAAAAATCTCATAAAATGAAAACAAGAAGCCAACTCATAAAGAAAACAATTATTTAAACATCAATTTCACTTCTAAAATTGAATTTAGATTTTTAGATTACATGTATTTTTTTAAAAATAAAAAGTTTAATGAACACCCCAAACCCCAATGTAACACCTAGAAATGATGTAATAGGGGGGGAAAATAAAGAAAAATAAGAATTACTGATAGTGTGTTTAAAATAATAATCTTATTTATGTATCATTACTCTTTTTAAAACATTGATATATAATATTCACATAATGGTGCACCTATCTCTTTTAACAAAAGTATTTTTTATACACAAAATTCAAATTTAAGATCTTGTCTATAGACAACCAAACATACACTGCTTGAATTAATCCATGTTATTTATTAAACATAGGCTTTGTAATTTCTTCCACATATGAATATAAAAATGCAACCCTAAATATGTTGACCAGAAAAGAAAAAAAGTCATTCACATATAAAGCTGGATTTATGATTAGTTTGGTTGTGTAGAAGAAAAAAGAATGAAATGAAATGAAGAAAAGTTATTTAAATTAAAGTAGTGTGGTAGAGATGTGAGATTGATTTACAATTTTTATTTTTTTTAATTTTTCTTTGAATAGTGATATTTTCTTGACAAGCAAACCAATATAAACTTTCCAGACTGATAAACTAGCTTATCTAGCTTCTTTGACAAGGATAGAGTTTTAAATCTAATTCTTTGGTTTCAGCCAAGCATCACAGAAATTAAATTCAGAGTTTCAAAAACACAAACCATACTACCACCTATCCAATCTAGGAACGAATATATTCAAACCGAAACCAAGTCACAATCAATCAGAGAAGAGTGCTCATTGTTGTATACCTTTCACATGTGTAAGAACGAAATGACCCATTTTCCAAAAGCAGCACCGACATCCCCTAATTAGACCTCAGAAACCCCCTGGTGAATGATGTTGTTGTTGTTGTTCATCACGAACAAAAAAAGGACAGAAAAATGTTAAACGGATCACCCCAAAAAATGGGATGTATGATGGAAACTAAGACGAGAAAAGAAAAATAATAGATGTAAGTGATAAAAATTAAAGAAAGAGAGATGAAAAAGATAAAATGAAAGTGAATAATTAAATAACTCGGAAAAACTTGATGATAGACATTTAAGGAGGAAAAAAAAAGAGAAAGATCCAAATGGCTGAAGGTATGGCGTATGGGCAAATGAAGCTAGTTGATGCAAAACTTTTTCCTTGAAGATGAATAGAATGAGAGGGTCCAGTTGATTGCTTTTCTAACGTTCTTTACATCAAGGGGTGCTGAACTACACCTAGCAACTAGAGGACGCTCAGTTGATCAAACAGGTAGCTGAATCAGTAAGCATTCAACGTATTTTGAAACTTTCTCAAATTTCAGATTATATAATTTTCATTTTTTTTAGGACCCCAGAAAGAAAACACTTAGTAAAGGGTGCATGAATGATTAAAGTCTTGATAAAGTAGAAGAGTTGAACAAAAACTCTATACTACATCAAGTCCCTTCAGTGATTATTGTAACACCGGTTTGAACAAACTAAATCCTTGGAAACTATATATTGTCACATTATATATGTGGAAGACATATATAAGAAGTTAAGCTTAGCAAGGATTATATTCGAGAGTGAAGCAGAATATATATATATATATATATATATATATATATATATATAGTGAAAAGGCAATGTCTTAAGACATGGGACAACAGTAGTTTCTTCTGCAAAATCTTTTCAACGTAGAAGGGCATATCATATATGGCTACTATATATACAAACAGAAAGAGTGAATATGGAGAATTTCAAGAGGCTCATATCAGAGTGACACCATTACTAGCTTTAAGCATGACTGCTACTGCTCTATGTAAAGTCTAGCTAGATTGAAATATAGCTTAAGAACCTAGAAATTATTGGGACAAGGAAACTCAACACACAATATGAACCCAATGAAACTCGTATATATAGACAAGATTCAGATATTTGAACACGTGAACAGGAAGACGGGGCTGAATTTTAGTATTAATTAATATCAATATATTATACAAAATAAGTTTTTCTGATTTATTTTAGTATCAATAAATTATATAAAATCGTTTATTTTAAGTATAAATATATGTTTTTTTAAATTATTTTTAATATAACTATATATTTCAATTTTTTTAAAATATAATACTTTGAAAAATACACTTATATTTGTTTATACTAGGGTTATTCGCGGTCTGGATTGGATCGATTTTGAAGCAAAAAATCATCCGATCCAATTCCTTCGGTTTGGTCATTTAATCATCCATTCGGTTTGAAATTTTTTTCAAATCCGATCCAATCCAATCCAATTTTTTCGATTTGGATTGGATCGGTTTTCGATTTTTAAAAAGTCTAAAAATAAAACTTATGAGACTTATTTTTTTCAAAATAAGGAGTATCTAACATAAACAAACACATTCATTGAACAAAAACAAATATCATTTTCTAATTTTCATTAGACAAACATGTTCATTGGACAAAATAAGGAGCAATGTATTGGATTTTTGGTTTTTTGGCTATGATGGAGAATAGGCCCAAGTAGATAAAGGGTAAGGTATGGTTTATAATTAGATCGGTTTGGATTGGATCAGTTTTCACTAGCCAATCCGAAAACCGATCCAATCCAGTGAAAATTTTAATTTTTTTTTTTTTGTTTTCAATTTTTCGGTTTTCGATTTTTCGGTTCGATCACCGCGGTTTAGATCGGTTGATGAACACCCCTAGTTTATACATGTGGATATTCCTAAATATCTATTTGAAAGATACCTTTCTAGGTATAGGGAAGATTTTCATCTTACAGGCGGGTATGCCTCGTCTCATTTGTTTTCTTACTCCTTGAGAGTGAGAATTAAGACATCTCACCTAATATATGCATGTTAAACGATATATAAATAACAAAAACTCATATATAATGCCTTCAAATCTTGGATTAAATATATAATCAAGTTTATTTATTAATTGACATAAAAAAATAGAGTATGAAGTTTATTTAATTAGTTTGTGGTACATTAAGGTGTTTGATACAATTTTTTTTAGTTTTTCATGAATTTGAAGTGGGGAAACTTTGTTTCCCATATTTGGTTTACTTTAAAAAA
This sequence comes from Glycine tomentella, assembly GCA_007407185.1. Taxonomy (NCBI): domain Eukaryota; kingdom Viridiplantae; phylum Streptophyta; class Magnoliopsida; order Fabales; family Fabaceae; genus Glycine; species Glycine tomentella. The sequence goes on from PYAF01005734.1 coordinate 1,517,945, forward strand.
AATGAATGTTGTTTAATTTTAACTATGTTTCTGCAAATTGTTTCTACGAAAATAGCGCGAATCTAACTTTTTTGAATTAATTTTTTTATCGTGATAAAAGTACTATATTGTTCTTTATAAATCATTTAATTTAATTAGTAAATGATTAAAGTTTTTTTTCTTCAAATATACCATTTACTCTTTTGTTTCTAAAAAACTTATATATAAATATTTTGGAATATTTATAACCAGTCAAAAGTATTTTAATTATTTCTAAAAATCATAATTAGTTTTAAAGAAACTTAACAAAAGTCTCTTGGATGTTTTATACCTCGCATTCCCAATTAACTTCTAGTGAGAATATCGTGAATAGGGATGGAAATGGGGTATGCCGTTAATCTATCAAGGACACTTTTAATTGGCATGGTCTGTTTAAAATTTGGTTTGACCTAACTTGTTTATTATAAATGTCAAATTAAGACTTTTTGAAAAGTCTGTTTAAATAAAAATGTTAGGCTTAAGCTTTAAAAAAAGTTTGTTATGCCTATTAAGCTGACCTATTTAATATATATATATATATATATTAAAACTTAAAATAATATATTTATTTTTCTAAAAATATTTTTTCTTATTATGAAGGTGGATAATCAATCACTTCAAAAAATCACCTTAAAAATCTCATAAAATGATTATTACTTCTTTGAAAATATAAGTAAGATGTTAAGACATTTTCTGTTTAAAAATTGTTTCTTTAAATTTCCTAAATTGATTTAAAGTGTTTTCTAAAATTAATTTTCCTATTAAAAATAGGCTTTTTTTAATATACTCGTAGGTTAAATTAGGCTTTTAAATAGATCAGATTAAGCCTAAAAAAAACTTATAATAAATAAATAGGTAGGGTTAAGCTTTATATTTTTAAATCAGGTCAAGACCAGATCTAATCAAGTCTAGCCTGACCTGATCTGTTTCAACCCCTAATTATGGAGCTCAAGTTTGATATTGTTTGATATTGTGTGGTTGACTCGTACAATACAATAATTATTTAGTGTGTTTTTTATTATTTTTTTGGAAGACTTTCAAATCATTGTTAAATCAAATGTTCTTTATTTTTATTTTTCACAAAATATATATGCATGAGAATTTATGCACATTCAACTTAATATTAAACCAAACACACTATTACAAACAAGTATCTACCTTTCGTAACACAACTCTATGATAAAATCATAAAAATGATGCATGATATATGGTCACTACACATTCCAAAATCTATTCCAGTGTCGACGTTGTTCTAGGGTAAATATATGCACATTGGTGAAAGGGTAAAAGAATAAACAAATTTGAACCTACATAATCGGTAGATTACTTTTTTTTTCTATTACATCAATATTTTTAAATTTAGAAAAAAAAATTAAAATATAAATGATAAATAAAAAGAAAATACAATTCATCATTGTTAAAATTTAACACACTTCTTAAAATTTATTGAAAATACAAAACTAGGAGAAAAAATCATTAAATATAACATGAGACCCATAAAATTATCATTTTCAATTAATTTCAACCAATAAAAAATAACACTTTCAAAAGAGTGTGACAATTGACAAAAAAAATATGTTCTTAACAACTTTCTTCTTTTTTAGTATACAATGGCTACACTTTCCATCACTAGGCCAACCCCAGTGCATTTAATAATAAATATTTTATTTTAATTGAACTTAATTGCAATTAATTTATGTTGTTTCTTTTGGCAATGACTTGTCCATCTTCTTTTTATTTTTACGGGAAAAACAAAGATGAATTTAATTAAACTTGTATTTTAGCCCTGACAAAATGTACATGATAAACGTTTATTTTGTATAATTAACATTAATAACAAATAAACACTTTTGAAATAAAAGTTATGCTATAATTAAATTTTGTAATAAATAAATATATAATTTTAAACATATAAATTATATTTTAGATTTATGCTAAACAATTTATATTGTAATGCAACATTATTTTTTACTATTGATAATTTTTAATAGAATATTAAAATTCAAATTAGAAATATAAATGAAGAAAGACTCATAAAAATACTATCACTAATGAATAGTTTCTAAAAATATATTAGTCAAAATTACTATTCTAATTCTTACATATAAAGATTAAATTAGATGGTTATTATACCCATCTTTTTCTATCCCTTTTCAAAACAATAGTGTAGCGTGTACACTCTATGTTTCTAACTAAAACAAATAAATAATTTATTTATTTTGGTCTTTATAGTTTCAAAAATAAAAATAGTTCTTATACTTAAAACCATCTCATTTTAGATTAAGTGATATAATTTCTGTTAAAGTTTATATAATTTTAATTTACTGTATTTGTGGCAAAAATAAAAATTAAATCTTCTGTATAATCTTTTTTTTGGTGAATAATCTTCCGTATAATATTTCCACTATTTATAATTAGAATAATTGAAGATACTGTTAACATGTCATTATTACATTCACGGCTAATTACTCACTACGTGTTATAACACTTATTAAATGCACATAATTTTATAAATAAGATTTTTAACCTGTGCAAAGTTGCACAGATTAAGCCTTCTTAATGACATGTTATTACACATTACATTCGCGGCTAATTATTCACTAAATGTTATCACACTTTCAATTAAATTAATTAATTATAATTTATTGGAATGAGAGTGAAGATTGAGAATGAAAATATTATTTTAATACTTTTTTTAAGACTGCTAGTACAGAATTGTTTTTGTATACTTTATTTTTAAGACGGTTTAATTAAAAACAATCTTTCAACATTCACCTTATTATAAAATCATCATCGTATATATCTTATTATTTATAAAATTGTCACCGCCTCACATTCTAAGACAAGTATTTTTTAAACCGTCTAAGAAGATGTGTTGTTAGAGACCTTTTATGTAGTAGTATCATTAAGTTAATCTAACAAATTGTGTATTATTTCATATGGATTCTTGATATTTGTATTTTGAGGTCCTTTCAATCATTTGCCTAAAGAATTAAATAGAGTACCATTAAGAATATTTACAAGTAATCTCGACAACATTCTGAGTCATAAACATTGACTCACGTTCTTTTCGATTTTGACTCCCACGCACATGAACTTATCCCATTGTACTCGGCAACCTGTGAGTCAATGTAGTCTTGACAACAATTGCAAATAAGGAAATTAAACAAAGATCTATGAGCTAGTTGGTACTTGTACTAGTGGTATACATTGACCTACAAGCTAGGTTAGTGTAGTCTTGGTTACAGTGGCTAAAAATTAATAAAAATGAATAAAATTAGACTTGTACGTTAGTTAGTACAATTTGCGCCTTCATGCACTTGAGACTTAGAGTATGTTTGGATTAACATTGGTAAGATTGTACATAAGTTTGCCAATAGATTGAGATTCTTCTTTTATATTGGTTCATTGGATTTCTTTCAAGAATTCGAACAATAACAATTTAGATTGAAAAACAAACTTGCACTTATGCTCAATAACTACACCAATTTACCACTGATCATGAATATGTCTTACAATTAAGAAATTGAGCAAAATCAAAAAGAAAATACCTTAATAAAGCCATTGATCCAACTAATAGACATCTAAAACCATAAAAATATAAAATTATTTTACAAAATGAACTCAACCAACTTTTAAATGTGTTTGATTTGTCGTAGTCACAACTTCCAATCCAAGAGAGTCAAAGAGAGAAACATGAGTTTTGATGGATTTGCTCATACTAACGTTTGAAAATTTTTAATGCTTAAACAAACACTATAACTTTTTCAACTCCATAAATAGACTTCCAAACCAAACCAAACCAAAGTTACTTTGCTTTATCATATTAAATCTTATTGTTAAAAAAAAAAAAAAAAAAAAAAAACCTTACACTCATGCTTTTGGTATGCTAATTGTGTTGGGTTTATCTTCGATATCTGGTCAGGGGACATCCGTTTTGTATTTGTATTTTTCTGTTTGCACAATGCACTACTTGTGCGGTTAATGAATTTATTTGTTGAAATCCAAAAAAAAAATCTAGAGTATAGGGTTACCCTTAAAACGTAGAGAATCGAGGACCTGTTGTAGCTAGCAATTACTCCAGCGAGGATGGTTTTAATATTTAGGATTGATTGCATTTTTATCCCCATTTTTTTATTTTTTATATTTTACTTCTAACAAATTAATTTGACATATTTTATCCTAAAATTTTAAAAAACTTATAAATTTTACTTTATCATTTATCCATCAATAAGTACAAAAGTTGGGGTAAAGTTTGTCAAAAAAAATAAAAATTTAAAAGTAAAATTAGTCAAAAAAAAAATAAAAAGTAAGGTACAAAATTTGTCAAATAAATAAAAAGTTGGAGGTAAAAAGTGAAATTGTGTTATGAGTAAAGTGACGAAAAATAAAATTCACAAATTTCTTAAAAATTGAGGATAAAATACATTAAATTAATTTGTTGGAGATAAAATTTATCAAAAATTAAAAAGTTGGAGGTAAAAAGTGCAATTAATCCTAATATTTAGGAGAAATATATCTTTAATTGTAATTTTATATTTTATAAGAGAAAGAGTTAGAAGTAATTAAAATAATTTTTCTTCATATTATGTAGGAATTAAAATGAATTTTAGAATGTGTTATAAGTCTAATTTAACTTTACAAAATTGACTTATAAGGTGAAAATTGTCTCTCATCTATATATACTATTTTGGTTTCATGGCTAGTGGATATAAGATCTTTAGACAGTCCCCTCAGGCCAACGGTTGATATCTTGATTGTCAAGTTTGCTACAAGATTTGACATTTGTAAGTGGGTTAACAACAAGTAACACCATAGAACTAACAATAATTGCTAAGATTAATTGGCTCTGATACCATATTATAATATGAGTTATAGGTCTAACTCAAACTGATTTTAATATCAAATTGGTATTTGAATATTATAACTTAAAAGACACTAATTTTACAAAATTTAACAAGGATATAATTATCACATTTTTTACATATTTAATAAATAAATAATAAGTTTTGTTTTTAAGACTAAATTATCACCATTTTACATATTCAGATACCCAAACAATCATTTATCCAACAGATATTATAAATTATTTATTATCTCCGCTTAGAAATTTTTTTGGATCCACGAATGTCTCCAATTATGATCTTTCTAAATCGAAGTGTTATATATATTTGTAGTCAACCATATAATAGCTTTTGCTTAACATGAAAAACTTTGGAACGAAACATTTTTTATCATCTCAAAATAGGTTTTTACCGTTAGAAAATATATGAAACTTCTTCTTTAGTATTCAATTAATTTTATTTTCGATAGATTGACCTATTTTTAAAAAAAGTGATACCTTTCCTAAAAAAATAATACCTCCAATTATAAGTTTATATTTAAATTGAGAATCAAATTTCAAACTTCAGTTCAAAGACACAAATTACATGTATCAATAATTTTGGTTATCCACACTAGTTTAAACAAATAAACTGTTTAATAAGTATGAGGGTGAGACACGCATGCATTTATGTAGAAACCATTTACGTATAAGGTTAAATTGGGGGACAATGGCGTAGCTACTTTGAATGTCACAGTAACTGTGGGTTACTTTTCGTTAAATAAATTTGCGGGACAGCCTCACTGTTGTATTTGACCATGCAGCAGAAAACTAGCACGACGTAGTGTCGCTTTCGTTGTAAATATACAATATGGTCCTGTTTGTCGTCTAGTCTTTTTTTTTTTTTTTTTTACAGGATTCTGATTTAGTCCTCAATATGTAAAAAATGATGTTATGTAACTTTGCGAAAATGACTTTTAAAATAAAAATAAAAATGTAAATGTAAAAATGAGATTTTTAATTTTATGATACATTCTTAAAATGAATGTGATATTATAAAAAAATGCATAAAAATAATAGTAATAACAATTTATCAAAATAGGAGGCTCATGCCAGCTCCCAGTAGAGACTGACTTCTGTTTCATTCAATTCAAGGACAGATACATAGATCAAGCTACAAGCCAGGAAAAGAATCTTTACTTATTACCAAAAGGATTTTTTGTGGCAAATTTAGAGTAGGGTAATAAATAGATTTTGAAAATATTATGCTATTGGTAGTCATGTTTTAAAGTACATTTTATATAAAAATGTCGTGTTTTAAAACATGATTTTAAAATTGTAATTTTTTATAAAAAATAATATTAAAAATGTATTTTCAATTACGATTTCAAGCGATTTATATATTCTTTTAAAAAAATTAATGAAGTCATATTTTAAATCACGGTTTTAAGTATTTTATATTTTTTTTAAAAAATATATTGAAGTTGTGATCCAAATCACTACTTTATTAAAAAAAAGTTACAACTTTCTAAAATTGTGTTTTAAAACATAATTTATCCATGTAATATTTTCAAAATCAATTTATGTAAAAAAAAATTAAAAAACTCCACTTATGTAAATTTACCATTTTTGGTCCATCACCTACATAATTCAATAGTATTACATCCAGTCCTATCAGGAACAGAGCCATGGTAAAATATTAGGGGGTCATCTGAAAAAAATAAGGCTCATTTTTGCATGGAACTTTATATGAAATATTCATATTTTTAAATATATTTATATGGAAAATAAATTAAATATTTTTTAGAATGCTAATAATGAATTTATACTAAAATTATAATATTTACATTAATTGCAATTTTTTTATATTCAAATGCTAAACATTGTTTCTTTATTGATCAAAATTACTTTTAGTCATCGAAAAGGAGATTTTAATCATTATACTAAAAAATTCAAATCTTATATAATATTGGTAAATATTAATAAATAAATTTTAACTATTAAATCATTTATATTCAAATGAATATAAGAGAAGGCTAACAAATTCTTGTAAATTTAATTATTTATCATTTCTAAAATAGAAATAATAAATTACAAAAAGGAAAATACGATTGAAAAGAAAAATAAATGATATTTGATTATTTTGTTTAAAATATAATTTTTTAATAATTTCTATAAAAATATCAAAAATAATATTTATCTAAGAGAATGAAAATATCATTATCTTTATAATAAAAACTATTAAAAGAGAACAAAATATTTATTAAAAAAATAACACTTAGATATCATTATTATTATTATTATTATTATTATTATTTTGCTGAATCTTAAACATTATTGTCAAACTCCAAATAGATATAGTTAATTTAATATTAAGATATCATATAAATTAAAAACCATAAAATATATTGCAATTCTTTTTTTTTAAAAAAAAAAAAGAAAAGAAGCCAGGGGTCGGGGGCAAGGCCTCCCAAACCCAAAGGTACAAGTTATTATTTCTTATAAATAGGTCTGGGTGTAATATTGAATAATTGGAGTGAAAACCAAAAAAGCTTTTACAAACTAATACTAGTAGTCTAGTATGCTTGTTTGTTTTCTGTTTTTTTAAATAAAAAAATTATTTGGTAAAAATACTTTGGGTAAATTATAATTTTAACTCTAGTATAATTTATAATGTATAATTTTTGTCTTTATATTTTTAAATATGTAATTTTAGTTTCTTAACTTTTAAAATTATATAATTTTACGTTGACTGTTAGTTAAAGTGATTCAAAATGATGAGTTATGCATGATGAGTTAACGTGATTCAAAATTATTAACGGCTATGCATGATGAGTTAACTCCTTAGAGTAAAGTGGAGTCTAAGACGTCTCATGTAAGACAGTAAGAGTATCTGACAATCACATTTCTGGGTATTATTGAATTTTGTGAATGTTATAATTTCCTCTTTTGTCATGTTTTTCAACATTTTTATTTTCATGAGGAAATGGTGGAAAAGTAATATTTGCATGAGAATGTGATCATTTATTGCCAGACACGTAAAACATTTCTGAAAACGTAAAAACAGAATTCGTGAATTATGCGCTCCCAAAGTGATTCAACATCTCCTGTGTTTGACATAAATCGTGTTTTCTTGTGAACTATGGGTCAAGACTCAGTCTATAAATTTAAAGTCTAAGGCAACAAACAAGAATTGCTATAAATATTGGGAGTTTATAATAACTCGCATACCGTTCAACCAATTTAATTAAATCTCTTGATATATTCAATGCTTAATTTAATACAACTTTTCATTTTTTATCAACTACAAAATTAACTGATCAAAGTTTCACAATTAAGTATTTCTAACAATCGATTATTAATGTATAAAGTGATAAATTCATTCAACATATCCTTTAACATAGTTAATATTAAATAAGATTTGAGTGGTTTTTATTTAAAGAACTACTTTCAACAATAAAAAAATTACAGATATTTTCAATAAAATTTTAGAACTAACGTGTGTTTGAAAAAAATATGATTTTTTATATAATTTATTTATTGGGTATATATGAATTGTTTTTTATGTAGTTCCTGCAATACTTTATTTTTATAACAAAAGATCTTCATTATTATAATACTTACTATAATTTTAAAATCATTTCAAGATTAATACAATATTTTCTAATTCATTATCACCCAAACTTTTTGGTTCTCAAATTAATATAATTTTAAAATTGTGCAGTCTTACACATAAATCATGCTGTAACTTTTTTAATGATTTAATATATTTTAAGAGAGTAATAACATTTAGCACTCTTTTTTTAACACATAAATATTTTTTCATAGATGTAATATATCCCTTTCACCTATTAATTTTTTTAATTTCTTTGATTTTGTTATCTGACATTTCCATATTTTTGTCTTTGATATTTGTCGTTAGTATGAGACCATTAAATGATAATGTGTTAGCCAGAATATCATGTCATCATTATCACATCATTGTCATGTTATGCTCTAACAGATTTTGTCTAGTATGTTATTATTGTTGTTAGAGTTGATTAAGCCAACACTAATTTCATATATGATATTGTGCAAAATTCCTTCATCCCCCTGAGCCTCTCCACTCCTTCAATGGCGGTGGCCCTCTTTAATGGATGTAGATAACAAAGGAACAAGCAATAAGAGCCTACAAGAAAGGGGGCAATAGCATAGACCATGTAAAATAAAATCATTACGAGCACCATTATTCTACCATTTGGAAAACCAAATCACAAGGAGATATTTGATACTCATCAATAACAATTGTATTTAAAAGTTAATTTGAAAGAATAATGTAGAAACAAGTTAAAATGTGTCAATTTCATACTCCAACTTCAATTCAACCATAGGTCCACCAAAGTTGAAATCAACTTGTATTTTTTTCCTGTTTTGGATTGAAAAAAAAACAAATTTAATAAAACAAACAGAAGCTAACTACTAAGAGATGGGAACATAAGGACCCGTTTGCTTTAACAAACCATTTTCATTTTCTATTTTATTTTCTAAAAAATAATTTTCATTTTCATACTTTCAAAATTTAGAAAACTTGTTTTAGCATTTTAATTTCTATCTGAGGCAAGCCCATGAGAATGCAAGTGGAAGGAGGAGCAAGTAGTGAGCACGAGTAACGGTGATTTCGTTGTGTGAGATCAAAACCTAGTTTTTGGTAATTCAATAGTACCAACCATAGCGAGTAGGAGGTGCTTCCGAACATTAACAGAAACAGCACCATTTCTCTTCCGAAATGCATCCTCTCTCCACTCACTCAATGTGCCTCCATTCCCCCTAGCGTCGGCTTAGCCGACTCTAAGAACAACAATAAAAAAACTAAACAAAGTCTGGTAGAGGTTGATGTGGCAGTGATGACGTGACATTTCGTCTACCACGTCATCACTTAACGGCCTCATACTGACAGCAGGTTTTAAAGGCAAAAATTTGGAAAGGTAAAAATAAAATAAAATAATAATCTGAAAAATGAATGTTACATGTATGAAAAAATATATTTAAGCCTTTTTATATTTAACCAACACCATCATTTCTCTTTATCTACTTCTTTTTATCAAGTCATATCACTTATAATACTTATATTTTTCTCTCTTTTATTTCTCTCACTAGGTGTCTAATAACATATTGGGTGTCTAAGTATTATTTTTCATTTTAAAAATATGCTTAACTAAGTTTTATGTTCTTGTAATTTAGCATTTTTTCATTTTTATCTCTAAATTTTTTTTATTGAGTCATCCCTATAATTTTCAAACCTTTCATTTTTTGTCCCTACCATTAAACCTTATTAACAAAATGTTAAATTGACAACATGCTCATGTGCCATGTCAACAAAAATGATATTAGCATGTGCCATATCAACATATTGTCACATCAGCAAAAAACATCACATGATCAATGCCAAATCAACAACAATTGTCACATCATCAATATAACTAAAAATGAAAAAAATACAAGGACAAAAAATGAAAAAAAAAACATACTAAAAGAGAAAAATTGGCATATTTAGAGACAAAAAAAAAACTAAGTCTAAAATATAATGTCTAATTTCAACTAAAAATTATATAAATATAATTATGCATTTTTTTTTCTTGTTCAACGCTATAAATAAACTCATACACACTTTGTATAGACACCCGAAACTCTACCATTGATCATAAATATTATTCACTCCCTCTCTAAAACACATATACCTAAAAAAAATACACATGCTAAAGACTCATGGCATGAACACACAAATAATCAATCCATCACTTATTTTCCTTTTTTTTCTCACACATTCACTTTTTTAGGGTAAATAGTCACTTCAGTACTTGAATTTGTAATGCGATGACACTTTAGTCCTTGAAAGATGAAAAAATAAAATTGTCAATGGATTTGTGAAAAATGTGACAATTTAGTTTAAACATTAAATATCATCGTCAAAGCAAACAAAATGTTCTATGTGGCATTTTTGGACGGATTTGTCAATGGAAAATTTCCTACGTGTGTTGTTGACTTGTTAGTAAAATTTCGATGGACTAATTTGCCAATAAAGAGAAATGTTAATCTTTTTACATCAAAAAACTTTTGAAAGAAAGTACCCGTTGAGTTGCAACAACTACTCCTTCCTTAGCCATCATTATTTGTTGTTGTCTTCCATATGTAGCTCCATTTTCTTCTCCAAACTTCAATGACTAATTTGTTTTTCTTCCCCCAAGTTGAACACAATTTTTCTTCTCTTTCTAGCCTTGAACGCAAGTTTTGTTGTTCTCCCTCTGTTGCTCAAATTTCGTGAATATGGGTTGATGTTAACTCTTTGATAAGTGTACTAATTTGTTAAAGTAATAATAAATGGTAAGATTGAGTGTCGAGTCCACAAAGACTTTTATTGGACTTAGAGTTTGTAAATACCAAATTTTAAACAATAGAATGACTAAAAACGAATATATTTCAAAGTGATAGCGCAAAAATATAAAATTCTACAATAAATAAGGACATAAAAATAGAGCACGATCCAAGAGACTAGAAAAACAAACACTTCAAGTGTGGAATATGACACTTGGTGCATATTTTTGTAGGATTATTGGGTGTTTGACATACCAAAAGTACTCTTGATGCAATGTTAAGGATTTTCACCATTTAAAGTTATTCCAACTATTACCTTCATCAACTAAATTATTCTAACCATGATTCCTCATGTGAAAGAACCTAAATCACTTGATTTCACTCCTAATTCCTTATAAAGTTGAACCAAGTAAATTGCTTAAAGAATAAAGATGCAAAAATAAGGCTAACTAACACAACTCCATCCCTAGACATGGGATACTTAGAAGTTCCTTCAAGTTCTTAGAGTAAAATCATTTTTCAGTGATTAAACCCTATAACATACATGTAAATGAGTGATCAAACCATACACAAGGCAATAAACATAAAAAAAGAAGCAATAATACTGAAATAACATTAAATGGATGGTAAAGATCATTACATCATAGAGTTTTTGGTATCCAAACCTCTAACAATGGGTAAGTTAGTTTCTCATTGTCATAAGGACTCGAAACAAGAAGATGGAACAAAGAAAATGGAAGAGCTCCAAAAGTGGACATTTTTGCTTTAGAATGTGCCCTAGACGAACTACCTTCCATTGGAACAGGCATCCCTTATATGACACTCCAAAACGTTCCATTGTCATACTTTTTGAAAAGTCATTATGCATTAAGCATGCATGCACGCACTGAGCGCACATGCATAGTACAATTGGATTATGTGACCATACTAAGCCTCCAAATCATCGCTTAGCGCACATGCATGGTATAGTTGGCTTCCAACTTGGCCTCTCGCATTGAGCACGCTGCTCCATTACTTCATACATCTTTCAGTCCTTTGTTGATGTACCAAAACTCTACAAAATAGCACAAGACATTGTAAATTCACTAACTTCACCATTCTTAGGCTAAAAACTCAAAAGAATCTAAATTCCTATATTTTTAGGTCAAAAGAAGTATTAAAAGAGAAGAAAATAGATAATTGCTATGTAATTTAAATGCACAAAACTAAGTATGCATAGCAATTATCAATTGATAGGTAACAAAAAAGGTATGCTACCTCTACTCCTAATTCTACAACTAAAAGGGATAAAATAACAATTTTGAATTCTTCATTCCTTTCTCATACATGCTAAAAGGCTACATATATCTAAAACACTAAGGCTATACATGTCACCAATTCCAATGATAACTACAACTACTACTAGCTAATGAAAGGCTAGACTTACAACAAAGCTAATTTTATTGAGTTCAAAGTTGAAATCCCCTACAAGAGCTGGGTCTCCATGTTCTTTCTTGGTCTTTCAGCAACATTAGGCCCAATATTGGTGATGGGCCTATCATTCACATGATGGGCATGGTGGAAAAAGAAGCCATGATGAAGGTGGGTCATCCACAATGGTGGTGGCAATCATGGGTGTAATGTTGAAGGTTGTAATAAGAACATCCAAAATCTCTAAATATTCAAGGTCAATTCTTTTGATGAGACGTGGATATGGAAAAACTGAGAGTGAGGACGGATACCTTGCAAATTGAGTTGAAGATAATCAAATACTTTGTTTTTCTTTTGCTTTTTGTCGTGGTTGATTTAGGAGTGGTAAATGGGTGTTGGATCGTGTAAATGGATGGTAAATGAGTGTTTGATTATTTTTTTTGACAAATTTCTCAGTTAATTGTTAAATTGAGGAATGTATTTGACATTATCTCGTATTAATGTAGAACTTATTTGTCGATTAACATAATGCTAAAAATGGATTGCCAATGCGGGTCTCGTCGAAGCTTCTCTCTCTTACTCTCACTATCACTCTCACTTAGAGAAGGTGGGAACACCAAAAAGCACACATGCTTTGCATTGGTGAAAATGGGTAAAAGAAGGGTTGCTTCTTCTGTGTATATTACCCATGTAAAAAAGTCAATTTTTTTATGGCAAATTTGTATAAAATTTCACTAGTAATTTCATCCAAACACGTCTACAACACATGTAGAAAATTTTTCACTAACAAATATATCTACAAATGTCACGTAGAACATTATGTTATCTTTGATAAAGATATTTAACATTTGGACTAAATTGTTACACTTTTTGCAAATATAGAGACAAAATTTTATTTTTTATAACTCAAAAACTAAAGTGTCAATGCATTACAAATTTAGGGACTAAATTGATTATTTATCTCTTTTTTTACACTCTTTTCTGTTTCTTTTATCATTAATTTTAGAAAAAGACAGACAAACTAAAAAAACAAAACCAAACAAGCAAAAATATTTTTTTATAGCTAAGGAAAATAATTTCTACGTGTAGTATAATCATTCTTACAAGTTACAACATGTTTTTATTTGTCACGGGACAATATTATTTTCTCAGTGTTTCAGCGTGTAGCTGTGAGGTCATCTGATTTAGTTTGGTGTAGAAAAGAGGGAGCCGCTTCATAAATACAGTTCTGCGTGCTACAGTGCCTTAATTTAGCTCACCAACTTTTTTGTACGATTTTATGCATTTAATTGACAAATATATTTTTTTATACAGGTAATATATTTTCTTTTTAGTTTATTATCTAAAAAATATTTTATTTTATTTTACTATATGATATTTTTTTTAAAATATTTGCCTTTAATTTTGATTAAGTGATGATATAATAAGTTAACAATATGATACATCATTCATTAAGTAATAATATGACAAATTAATATAATGTTACCTTATTATGAAGACTAATTATAAGTATCAAAAATAAAATTTTAAAAATTTTATGTAGTAAAATAAATAAAAAATTAAAAAAGTATATTACAAATATGAAAAATATATTTAAATTTATTTAATTTAACTATTAATATATATTTTTCATCTGAAAATCATATTAAATTTTAAAAACATATACTAAAATAAAAGTGAATATTTATTATGTTAAAAAAATTATTTACATAAAAAAAT
>PYAF01005734.1:1532364-1554771 GCA_007407185.1 Glycine tomentella
ATTTAAACATAGGCTAGCTTATATGTTCAATTTACATATATAGTTATAGTCACTATTCATTTAAGCTAGCTTATGTCTATAACTAGAACTAAATTGAGTATATTTATTATTAAAGTCACTATAAATAGAGTTATAAAGTTAACATCATGATTGAAATGAGAGAGCAAGAAAAAGGTCGAGGATTATAAATTCCTCCAACAAATAATCTAAAAATTAACATTAATCAATAAAAAATTATAAGTAAATAATAAAAATAAATGTTTTCAATTAGTAAAAAGCATTGATCTGTCAAAGATATATACTTCTTCGTCTCATTATAAATTTATAATTTTCTTTTTATGTTATCTCACACAAATTAATAAAATTTAATAAATAAATGAAAGAGAATAATAATTTTATAAAATTAATCTTATCAATATTAATTTATTTTTATTTTTTATCATCCATAATATTATTAATATAAGATATAAGTGAAAAAATATTATTAATATTATATTAAAAATTTAAAATAATAATTATTTTAGGATAAATTCTTTTTACATGATAATTATTATGAAATTCTATAAATGTGGACATTGATCGAGCTCTATTTAATATTGATCGGGGCATATTCAGAATTTCAAATGGATCGAATTTTGATATGTACGTCCAAACGATGATGATGTTCTCCGACACAATTTATAAAAATAAAAAGAATATTTAATGAGTAAAGGTTATATTATACATTTCATGAAATTAAAGAAGAGTATACTCATATTCACATTTAAATATTACAATTTTATTATTATTAATTATTATTTTTAAAACAACGAACAGCCGACGAAGGAGAGTCATTGCTTTTGTGTGATCCTACAAGGATGCTTGGTTTCCTTCTTTAATAGTATTTTCAATATTCATAGCATTGAGATTAATATCAAGCATCATTTACCCATGACAGATACTATTTCCAGAAACATCAAGAGTAATGAATTCAAACTTCGTGAGATTTGACATTGTAAACGCACTTCAAAAGAAAAACTTAAAGTCAGGTGAATATATACTTAATATTAAACACTATAACTTCATATATATATATATATATATATATATATATATATATAAAGCATATGAAATAAATGGAGAATTTAATCATGAAATTGAATCAACAGGGGAAAAAATGAGGATGCATGGCAACCAACTAAACATTCATGAAAATAAATAAAGACCACTTAGATATAAGTTATAAGTGTTTTTGAGACTTTTTTATTGTATATGAATATGTTTAGATACAAATCATAAGTATTTTTTAAAACTTTTTTTAATAGAAATATAATTTTATTTTCAATAAAAAAAATTTTAAAAAAAACTTTTAATCTTATATCTAAACATGTTCATAATCTTAAGTATGTTTGATAGGTACTACCAAACTAACTGCTGCACCCAAATATCATAAATCAAAATAAAGATAGACACACAAAAAACATGGGATAAAACCAAGCTCACGAGGAAGCAATTATTTGATAGAATCTATAGTCAGAGAGAGGACATTCCTATTTTTATTTATCTCAGCTGAGATAAACTACTGGATAGAGTACAATAGAAATATGCACTCGAAGATTAATTAGCTCTTCAAGAATTAGCTATAATCTTTTCATTGATAATCAGATCAATTAAATTGTATCTATAAGGATAATTCCACCTAATAATCATATTTATAGAGATAATGGACTACTAATTCTGAATCAATTCAAGAGATATAAGTAAGCAATACATCCAAAAATATTGCCTAAAATATTTCATAATGTTCTGAAATGTGGTAAAGATCTTATATATACTTCCCGATAATAAATTAATATCATCATCCCTAAATTTGCGTATAATAATCCCTACGACAGCCCACGTTTCCTAATTACATTCTGCACAACTAATATATTATTGTTTCTCTAATTTAAGATTTGAATTTTGACTAATCCGATACAAAATAAATTATATTAAAAAAAATATTCAATTTAGATACATTCACGATCTCGATCCAATTAAATCAAAATTAATTAATGTTTCCTGTGAAAATTATTTCGTATAATATCTTGATATAAAAAAAAGTTAGATGTTAGCCAGCTATTGACAAAAACGAGGCACTACTCAGATCCTAATTACACAACACATAACACATGACAATGACAAGTGCTCCAACGCTCTTTCACGCCATGCATGCCTCTCCTGAGACATGGAAAGGACCACTTCCATGGCCAGGGGTATTGAAAATTGAAGAGTCGAATCTTGATTTGGCAATGTGTTGTGTGCATGTGTTTAGATAAGTAGTTCAAAATTAGTTTTGAATGAAATTAATTTTTAAATGATGTGATTTATATTTAAATATTTTTATTTTAAAAGTAAATTGTTAATAACTCATTATAAATTATATATTTAATGCAAAGGTTATTTATTATAATACTTCGATCGAATAACGTAAAAATGAAAGGAATTTAAGATTATGTAAGTATTATATTATTTAGTTGAGTATGGTTTAAAGGAATTAATTGATATTATCTATATTAATAAGATGCATTTATTTTTCGGTAATCTATTATTTAAGAACTTCACATTATTTTATATAAGTTATTTACATTTAGTGAACTCAATGTAAGCAATCTAATTTAGTAAGTCCAATAGATTGCCAACAGAAAATTGATACGAGCTTGATGAGTGGAAACCAGTTTAGTCTATTAGAATACAATGAGAACCCTAATAAGCTTAAAACCTAAGGCACGATTATGGTTCACAACACATCAAATTAGTAACAATTTCTCTTCTCCCCATCTGAAAAGAAAATGACAATCCTATAAGAAATAAGATGATTTAGTTGAAAAAGTCAACAAGATCATAAAATCAATTATTCGTGATTGTTTTTGTTTCATTGTATTTGTTTGATCAAACTCTATGCGTACAAGTATCCTTTAAACCAGAGGCGGACCCAGGAGGGTGCCAATGACCGCATGTGCGGACATTAAAATATGTCCTTTTTTTATAGCAAAACAGCTTCATTTTTTTTAAACAAGGAATCCATTATGGCACAAAAGAACACTAGATGAAAAAGAGAACAATAGACACTGATCAGTAGACAAGTATATTTCGTTTCTTACCATTTTGTTCATGTTTATATACCCAAAAGAAAGAACACTCAACTAATGAATGTCTTGGGGAGGTTTTGTTGAAGAAAGAAGATATCAGTGTATAGACAAACAAATAGATTGTTAAATCAATTTTCTTGGTTCTTATACTGTTAATTTTAACATTCCATAAGGTTTCGGATAAAGGCCAGTCTTCTCAAGTGGTGAAGTCAGAATAAGTTATGTCAAAAGTTCAGTATTTTAATTGATCCCTCTCATTAAAAAAAATTTTGTTGAATGGCCACCGTTTTGTAAATAAACCATATATTTAGAGGAGGAATTTTAAAATGTTAGAGAAACTTAAAATGAGTGAAAATTAAATTGTTTTGATTTTGTTTTGATTTTAAAATGTTTTGTTTATCTAAATTAATTAATTTGAATTAATTTAGATAAACAAAACATTACACTTTTTTTAATTTTCTTTAAAAAAATAAACAAATATTATACATAAAACGTTGATTTAAATTTTCTTTATAAAAAAGAATAGGAGGTGTTGCCCCCGAACCCCCTCAACTAAGTGTGCGGACATAATTACATTTTCCTAAGTCCGCCACTGCTTTAAACCCTTCTATAATATAACTAATGTCTCATTTGATATTTTATACGATTTGTTTAATTTCAACCGTTACCCTTATAAGTTATAACATGTTTGGGATGACAACAAAATTGTATTCAAAATTACAGGAACCTTGAAGCAACTCATTATTACTTTAAAAATTCGACGTTTTTTATGTGACTTTATGGGATCTAGCATGAAACACAAACTTAAATTTATTTCAACTCAAAATTAATTTCTTAATGTAAAACTAAATATGTAAATATTTACTTTATATTTTAACACGATTTTGTATATTTCAACGTGAATCTAAATATGCATTATCAATCTAGAAGGATATTGATGCCAATTTGATTTATATTTTAGTAAAAATAATTTTAGTTAATGAAATTAATTTTCAACCATCAAAAGTATAATTTTAGTAAAAAAATTAAAATTATTTATTTCATGATATGTATAGATTAGTATTTTGATTTCTTCATATACCATATTTTCTCTGATTTAGTTTTCATTATTTATTTTTTATTATACCATTAATTTATTATTATTATTCTTTTTCTTTTTCATAATTATTTTGTTTCACTTTTTCCCCACTCATTCCTGACCTCTTTGAGGGGTTTAAGATGGGGTTGATGAAACAAGCATCGGTGTCCAAATTAATCCCAGCATGTCATCTATTCTTTAAGCCTGCAACGTTGACCCAGATTGAAAAAGGAATATATTTATAGTATTGGTGTTTGATTCACGTTTTATAATTTACAGGAGTATTTTATTTTTTTGAATTTTTAATATATTATTTTCCAAATGACAAAAAAATCACTATTAATAAATTGATATTTGATTGATAATCAATTGATTCATTGAATATATTTAATTTCAAAATTTATTATACTTTTTTTAATGTCAAAATTTATCATAATAAATTACATTAATTATCACTTTAATAATTTAAATTTGATTCAATCAAATGATTTTTTTTATCATTATATTTTTTTCACATGTGATCTCTCTTTCTCTTCTATTTTTCAATTTCATTTACACTCCAACAAAAATTATCTTATTTTTTTTATAAGAATATATAATTAATAATTATTCTAATCAAATATGTATCTTAAATTCTGAATTGTCTTAACTTTAAAAATTATTATGATATATGAAAATATCAATGAAGTAATATAATTATCAATTTAATATATAATATTTATTAATATTTTTATTTATGCTCAATCATTTAATTATCAAATTTAAAAAATAATTTTATCATTTAATTAAAAACATTATAAAAAATAAATATATAGTAGATTGTTTCATATTTAGTTAAAAATGGTATGCACAACTAGGAATGACAAAAAAATCTATACTCACAAAGATTCGTGGATAAAATTTGTAATAGATACTAAATGAATATCTTTAATGAGTAAATATTTGATAGCAATGACATAATTTAATATTTTATTATCATTTCTATAAGATAATATCTATCTATATAGAGTAGGCCACACATAAGTATGTAGACCCAAAAAATAGCAGTAGTCATGATAGATTGCAACCCAAAAAAATCGTAGGTTCTATGCTCTTACTTAATTATTGCTTTTTGGTGTACCTTATGAAATGAGAGCTCAAGCTCTCATTTAAGCTATGAGTGATGTTGGAATGATTAAGTAAGAGCACTTCATGCATAATGGATCTAGCACATTCAGCTCCTCCAAAATAGCCCACACTTCAGATTTTTAAAATGTCGAGGTTGAGTTTGCTGTATCAAAGTCAATTGTTTTTCAACAATATTTACTTGTCGTTCAACAACTTGGTTCAACTTATTTGTAACAGAATTTGCGGCCTTCAAAGCTTCAACTAAACTTAAAATTCCTTCATTCATTGTCTCATATTGAGCCTCCAACAAGTTAACCATATTTCTCTTTATTTTTGTACCCTTTAAGGCAAAAGTTTGGTTTAAATGCCCACTTTGTGAACTAAAGTCACATGAGGAGATTAAAACTTTGGTGCATCAAACGCACAATCATTTGCTTTATGAGTTTCTACATCTTCAAAATAGTCATTCAAGTCTATAATGTTCCTTTTTCATTGTTTAAGTCTTTCTTTTGCAGTTGTTGCTTATTTACCTGTTGCTCTATCAACTGCAAATAACTCTTTCAACATATCATAATGCTTAATCTGCATTTTTTCCCATCTGCATGTGGTTTTACCTATACCAATTAACTCCATATATAAGTTAGATTTTGTACTAAATTAAAAAAATATAAAGAAGTTGTAAAATATAATGTAAAAAAATGATATTTACTTTAATCAAGTCATTATAAACTTCCTCTTCAGCCTCAAATTTCCAGTTATTACATTCCATGTGAATCCACTAAAGTAATATGCCATACATTTTTAAAGTTTTCATTCTATTTTTATATGATTTTTTGTAATATTTTGTCCAATTGTAGCTTAAGACTTCAACCATATTGATATATGTTTGTGTTGTCCAATCATCGTCATGCCTATTCCCTTTGTTTGCTTCTTCAGTTAGAGCATTCAACAACAAATCTTTACTAGACTGAGTAGAATCTAATGCAGTATTTTTCCTTCTTGCCATTGTAATATATGTAGTCAAATATAATAGAAGACAAAGAAAATAGTCGTTCACAATAATAAACCTTACATACGTACGAAGATACACAAAAGACACTAAAAATTATATAAGCACAACACACAAAGACATAATATATTATATTGACAATATGATATACAACGTGCCATCGAGTTTGATAGGCACTCCACATCTCAATGGCAATGTTGTCTCTTAAAATTGTTCCTTGTTTATAGTCATCGTCACGATGTTGGGTATAGGATTTATCTATGTCATGTTGAAGCAATTCGTGGTCTACTTCAGCAATCAAGGTTTCATCAACGTCAACACCCATAAGGAAGTTATGCAGTATACAACATGCAAGGACAATGCCCCTCATGATGTCAAACGAATTAAAGGGTTCGGTGCCACTTCATATAATTGGAATTTTTTATAACACACCGAAACTTCTCTCTATGACATTTCAAAGTAAAGCATGATGATGGTTAAATAATTCTTTAGGATTTTATGGGTCATAAGTTGAGTACTCCTTCAAGTGATAACGAACACATTTATATGTGTAAGCACTCCATTTTTTAGCATAAATCCAGCA
Organism: Glycine tomentella; assembly: GCA_007407185.1. Classification (NCBI taxonomy): domain Eukaryota; kingdom Viridiplantae; phylum Streptophyta; class Magnoliopsida; order Fabales; family Fabaceae; genus Glycine; species Glycine tomentella. The sequence goes on from PYAF01005734.1 coordinate 1,539,252, forward strand.
TCACCAATATAATATTTTCCTACAAATTTTTTATTATACATTATGACTCAACATATTAATCAATATAATTTTAAAGTCAAATACTTGCTAGTGAAAACATGAAAATAAAATTCTAGAGTCAGATGATATACCCTCCCACCCAGATAACACATAAGTGAATTTAATGTCAAAATTACATGCAACCAAAATATTATGTGTTGGACAATCTTTTCTTCCACAAAATTGAGGGGCTTATGCTTTTGGGACTTTCACTCGAATATGTGTTCCATCTATAGCACCAATGCAATCCTTTATTGTATTTAATAAGTTACAAGTTATTAATGAAATTATATTCTAAAAAATCATGTTTCTTGTCAACCTTGAATAAATGGACTAATGACAAATTGAAAGTTTTTAACATATCTTAGAAATGCAGATAATATAGTACTGAAATGACTAACAAATCAAGTAAGTAAAAGTATTTTCCATTGTCTAATTCTAGTAATTATCTATGTTTTTATCTAATCCAAAATTACTAATCATGGACACCTATATTAGACAGAGACAAAACTATTGAAATAAAAAAAATCCCTTTATTTATAGTTAAAGGAGACACATTTTTTATTCTAATAAAATCTAAAATACATTATATGAGAAAATATTTCAGTTAACACCCTTCATTAAGAACAACAACAGCCAAGCAAAACAAAAAAACACGAATCCACAACTATTGTTCTAGATTTAGTAAAATTTACCACAATTATTTTACCTGATAAAGCACGAATCCACCAAAGAGACGTCAAATAGCTCTTTGATTGTTATTGTATGAAAATCATATAAAATTTTGAATATATTAATATACTTTATAAACTTGAATAAAAAATTAGAAAAAAGAAATAATTACAAAATCAACCAACACAACCCTTTGAACACCTTCAGGATCCTCATAGTAAATTAGCAAATATTGCAAGTGATGAAATAATGAAAAAGAAAAAGAAATACAAGAAACATCACGACATATTGATAGCAAAAAGAAGAAGGGAAAAAACATTAAATAAAAGGTGAAGAAAAGAATGAGGAAGGAGAAGAACATATGAAAGAGTAAAAAATATTTGCAAAGTAAAGGTAAGAGGAAGGGGAAAAAATACCTCAAACAGAGAAATGGAAGCATATCTAGCGTAAAAACAATACCAATGAATAACAAAGAAAGCATGAAAGAGATTGAATAATTAGATTGAGGATCTTTTTGTCTTTTCATGTATAAATTTGAGTTTTCCCTCTCTTTTTGCGATTTGGGTGAAAACAATTTTTAGAATGAGACCCACATCACCCCCCATTTTCCTTTCTTATTTTTTCACTAGAAACAAATGAAAGAAATTAAACAGAATTTAATCTTTTCTTTCCTTTATTTTTTTTTTCGATCTAATCAAATTAAAGTAGTGGCTGCCAGTAGCAAGCAAAGGACAACAGCAAGGAAAGCAATGCTGATCGGCCAATGCTACCAAGGCTCAACCGATTTTGGTGTTGGGCCAGACTTGGATCATGTGCATTCTGATTTATTTTGATATTTTGACACGATGATTTATGAAGTTAATTCTCGGATTCTATAATGCTGTTGGATCATGTATGTATCTCAGGGACTTGTCAGATTCTATAATGCTGTTGGATATATCTTAGGGAGTTGTCGGATTCTATTATGAGGAGAGTGCGCTGGAGAGAGTTCCTAGCATAGCAATCAGCGAAGGCAGCGGCGGAGATGAGGATTCCGACAAAGATGGTGGCAAAGATGCAGGAGAAGATTAAGGAGAAGCAGGAAAGAAAGAAAAAGAGTAGCGTTGCGCCAGAAATCACCTCCGACGGTAGCTTGCGGTGGAGAGGCCAAGAAAGGGAAAATAATACACTTGAGTGAAAAAATTAAATTTCTGCATACATAATATATGTTAAAAAAATAATCTCAACATTAACAACACTTATAAATTAGTTGGAATCGATGATAGATAAATTCAATAATAAATACATAAAAGTTGAGGAAAAAAAAAAGAAAAAAAAAAAGAACAAACTGCATAACGACCATAGTCTGTCTCTTGGTCCCTCTTTTAGTACTTCCAAGTTCCAATCTTTTATCTTTACGCCATTGTTTACGGATCAGAATTTTCTACAGTTGTATAACAACTGCACAAAATGTAGGTCATAAAAAATGTTGTTTTATATAATTATCTTATAAAATATATTTAACATTACAAGTATTCGTTGGATGCATAACCGTGCAGTTTTTTCCTGAACTGCAGCTGCAGGTGATCCTAGTCCGTGGGCCTTTGTTCTTACGTTTTTTATGTTCTAAGACTTTTTTAATCGACTAATTATTTTTTCTAAACAATTTTTTGCAACACTTTTCACGGTTCATTTCACAGCTGTCTTATTTCCCCCCTTAAATTAGAAAGCACTGTGAAAATAATCTTTCAGGATAATATTACTCTTGTTGGGCCTGTTTTGCTTTCAGCCTTGTTTCCTTTTAGGTCAGGCATTGGGTCCGTCACTAAAACATTTTCTTTTTTTATATAATTTTTTTTAAAAAATGAGACTAATATATTAATAAAATGTATCATAAAGTGTGACCCCAAAAAGAAATAGTTCCTGTTATGTATTAAGTTTTGTCCTAATTCCATTTTGTGAGTTAGTTACTGTTTGTGTTAATGTTAAAACTTTGAAGAAAATGAAATAATAAAAATTCCAAAAATGTAAAACATGTATATATATATATATATATATATATATATATATGTAATTAAACCATCAAAATTGTTTTTTATCTATTTTTTATTACTATCTTCTCATTTTAGTTTTATCATGTAGTTTGATGTGTCAATTGGCGTGATGTTTGATTCAAATATTTCATTGTTAAATAATTATTTTTAAATACATTTTCTCCTTTAATTAAAAAACAACCAGCTTACATTGTTTAGAATTACATTAGTTATTGTTCTCTTTGCATTTAAGGATTCGCAGACATCACATAAAGTATTATTTTGCATAAATCTTATTCTTAAAGATTATACATTTAAGATTCAATAACTAAAACTATTAACAATAATTATCTCACAGGTGTCATCCTTCAAAGCTAATCCTCTTTGAGATGCAAATGGATACGTAATGCTCTTAATTGATACGTACAAAAACTTCTATGATCTTCATTTTAAAAAAAATTAAATATATTTTTCATACATATTTTTTTTATTTTATTGCCTAAATATATTTATTTATCTAAAATATTTTTATGTTTGATTTTAATACTGTTGTTAGTCAAATTATTAGTTAACAAACTCTTAATGACAACAGGTACTAAAATAAAATAAAAAATATCTCAAATAGTAAAAAAGAGTAAAATTTAGGTGGTAAAATAAAAATGAATTATATTACATATATATGAAAAGCATATTTTAGTTTTTGAGAAAACACAATATATATTCTCAACTAGAAATACAACTTTAGATCAAATAATTCTTAACCTGTTAAGTTTAGTTTATATGAGATTTTATATAATAATTATAAGAGTTTTGTTAATCAATATTCTAAAAAATGTTACGAAAAATATAAATTTATTTATTTTAATAAAAAAATATTTATCTTTTTAATTTTTTAAATTAATATCCTAAAGACATTACTTAATATTTATCTCTTGTCCTTGCTGACAGTGTAGGAGTTACGTTTTGTTTTGTTTTGAAAGATCCTAGGTTGTTATTTCTATTTGTTTTCTTCATTTTCTCATGTATCAGAGAAAATTAATGTAAACTACTATAATTTATAAGGCACGGGAAGAGGGAGAGAAAAAAAAATGGTATTACGGGAATATGTAATAATCATTAATCTTCCATGAAGTAGCTAGACGGTACCGTTTTACAACGTATGGACTTATGGTTCATTTTTGTTATGATTTGATAGAATTATTATATGTTTAATTAGCTGATCTTTCATATTTAATTTCCTAACAACAATATCACTTGCATTCAAAAAAACAACATCATATTAAATTAGTTTTATATATATATATATATATATATATATATATATATATATTACATGTGTTAATTAAATACTTAAAGAGAAAGAGAGTTATTGTGAATTTGTGACATCTTTTGCATGTTTGTTAGGAGTTTGAATTCAAGTAGGAGGATAATCTGGTTCATGTAAGTGTAATTTACTGTGACTTCTTTCTCTGTGTATTATTCATTCAACTCAACTCAATCTGATAAATTCTGACTTCTTTCCTGGGTTATTCGTCAAGTCGCAAAGGTTATAAATACTTGTTACCTTATATAACACTTTCTTCATAACAGCAGATATTTGGTTGTGCATGCTATTTGTTTCGTAAACCTTATCATTCTCCCAAGCTGCATTTAGATCCATAGAATGTGTTTACCTGGGTTATTAGCCTAGTCACAAACATTATAAGAGCATCTTTAGTGCAAGATCTTAAGTAAAGATCTTGAGTTTAAGATCTGATCTTCATTAGATCTCCCAATAAAGGAGTTGAAGAGATCTCCACCATGGAGGATGAGTTCTTGTGGAAGATCTATTAAAATATGCACATTGTTCAAAAAAGAATAAAGTTTCTTCATTTTTCTTTCTCCTTAAGATCTCAAAATGAAATCTACCATTAAAGAAAAAATGAAAAAGATCTTAAGAGATCTTTAATCCTATTTGGCATTATGAGGTCTATCAAAAAGTAGTCTAAGATCTCAATTTAAGATCTACCACTAAAGATGCTCTAAATGTTTGTCACTTTCAGGAACTCATACATACTAATTTTTTATTTTTGTCCTCAATACATTATGACTTTTCGCATGTGGAAATGACTTGTTTTCTTTATCTTAATCATGTAAATCAATTATCAAATAAACACACTCACGAATTGGTGATAAAAAAATAGCAACTAATTTTAATCAGTTTTTGTTCTTACTAGTTACTACATTCACTTTAGTATATATTATCTTATATTTAAAAATATTATGTTCATTTTATTTGATATATGAATTGAAAACAACATTAAATTTGATGTGATATTTCATTTGCATGATATATATACTCATGTCTCGTGTACATCACAGTTTCATTTAAATGCATGGAGCTAAGCTTTGATTGTTAAATTTGGGGAAATGCCACCACACAAAATATGTACAAAGACATATTACTTTTATACTAAATTGGTAGTCCCTATATAAGATGGTGAATTTCTTTATGATAAAATTTATATCTTTCAATCATTTTCTACCAAAGATGAAATTAATGAAAGATTTTAGATATAGATATACATTCAATAACGTGCGTATTTAAAACAAAACTTTATATTTTTGAAATCTTAAAATTGATAATATGATATTGAAAACTAGTTACAAATTTGTAAGGTTCTAACATATTTTATTAGGTTTTATATTTTTTTAATCATGATTAGTATACATTTAAAAAACATATTGTCATATTATAAATCAATCATTTTTCCAGGGTGCGCTCTGTAGCGCTGTAATCTTCTTTCCCTTAACAGCAAAAAATAAAATAAAATACCAGGTTAGATAAATATAATTTTTCTTGTTGATTATTTTAATTTATTTTAAAAAAATATAGTTTATGTATATTTAATATGAATACTATCATAACACGACATAAAAATATAATATGTACAAAATAATTATAACGTAAATTTCAACGCTTTAATTTCAACGCTTTATATATATTTTTTTGCAATAAATTACTAATTTATTAATTTAAAAATATACTTAGCAACATATTTGTTTCGAAAATATTATTATTTTGAATATCGTGATATGATAGTATGACCATTTTAATATCTTCTATTCATCTAAGAGATCTATATTTAACATTGTGAATCTTTTTATAAATCACATTATTGTCAATAAAAAATTGTATAACTAAAAAGATATATTTTACTTTATTTTTGGTCATTCAAGAATGTCATTTATGGTTAATAAGTCAACCTATAATAATAATGATGATAATTTATATAATATTTTATAATTACATACTATATGGTATGGTCTAGTTAAAAGCTTAAGCTTTTTAGTATATCAACTTATTTATAAGTAAAATTGTTGGACATAGAGTTGTTTTGATATAAAGTTAAAAGTATTTTTGAGATCTTTTCTATTGAAAAAAATACTATATTTTTAGTAGAGAAACTCTTAAAAGTACTTCTGTCTTATATTCAAATAGGTCCATATATTAATATGTTTGAGGTGGTGAAAAGTTAAAATAAAAGTGTCCGACTTCCCGTTCAAGTTTCAACCAAAAGCAACTAGTTGTTTTAATTTTTCCAAAACTCCACCATGATTTTGGAGAATGAAATTGATTCTGACATACTATGTATTTTAAATTAGATTTAAGTTTTGATTACTTTTGAGTGAAACATGATAAATTATGTGTATTCTTCTTTTATTTTATGTTTTTATGCAATAAGATGTATAGTTTTATGAAATTTTTTGTAAATTAATTGGCGTAGAAATGTTTTAATTTAACATGTATTATCGAGTTTGAGATATATAACTGGTTCAAATATCTAAATAAAGAATTTTACATCTTATAATAATCTTACTCAACTCAAATTAATTTATCTCACATGAATTATTCATATCAAAATGATATATTATTTTGAAACTCATTATAAATCATCATGTCACATCTCAAACCAACCATATCAAAATGGATTGCAAAATCCATGTCCACCACATCTATTTTTCGAATTTGATCGAAATTTCTCCGAAAACAATATTGGTCGAGCTAGGCCAAAAATAGTCTCGATTGAGATTGATCGAAAACAATCATGATTAAGATCGTGATAATTCTAACCAAGGTTGGTTTGAGATGTGAAATGATGATTTAGAATGATTAAGATCATAATAATTCTAACCAAAAATAACCTTCTCAAGATCAATTAAAAATAATCTTGATAGAGATCGATCCAAAATAACTTTAGTCGAGATCGGCCCAAAATAACTATGATTGAGGAATCAACTGAAAATAACGAGGTTATTTTTCCAGGTCAGCCAAAAAAGAAATTAACTGTGGCACCAGCAGTACCAAATCGTATTACAGAAACATGATTGAGCAAGTTCTTAATCCGGCATGTTGCATTCCTACCCATAAGAACAATTCCATTGCACATTACAGAGTAGTTGCAGCATATAAATGCCATGAAACCCCATCTCAGTGCAACCGAATGACCATATTAGTGACTATAAGAAGTATCCTGCTACCCGTAGTTAAATCCGAGTGCAACCCCTATATATGTTGAATCAAAGTACCAATTATTGAATGCAGCAAGTTGGATTTACATATCAATCATAAAATGAAAATGAGAAATTCTTCACTTTTGCACCCAGCCATGACCCATGCCCTGAACCATATCTGTTCTATGGTTGCATCAAAATCCAGCTCCTCCCCTTCAAATATGATTTTGTTGCTGGTCGAGGTTGATTTAAAATAACCCTATATGACTCAAAATGGTGGCTATCCTGTATCTATGCTTGTTATTGGTGTAAATACTGTGTAACCAATATCACAGTGCATGGAATGTAAATGGTACTGTTGTACCTATATCATATATTTATATAATCTTTATTTGTTGATTAAAAAAAAATGTCGGTCAAAAATTAACTCAAACGTGCTATGTACACTTTGGTAATTACCTCAAACGTGCCTATGCACACCTTGGTTTGAGAATCGAACAGTTCCTTCATCATATTTTCTCGCATATTTTCATTTTATAAAAAAAATAAGAAAGCATATTTTATTTCATTACAAAACATAATGCTATTTATTTATTTTAAGAATTCAACATTTTAATAAAAAGAATACAATATTTAACATGATAGACTACTTATTAACTCATATAAAATTCATCTTTAAGTAATGATGCACTTTTTTATGCTCAAGCTGACTTTAAAATCCACTTTATCATATGAAGCAATAAAGTATTTGGCGTATCGAAGCGAATATATATTATCCAAATTTAGCGCTGAAGTGTCAGAGTCAGGCATTTACCCCTGACCCTGAGCACGGAATAAGAAAGAAGACAATTATCTTATTTAATATTTATGGTGATGCGTAACAACACAACAATCGTCTCATCCAGACGGAAACTTTGGAATTTCGTACGTTGCATACAGCACAAACCCACTTTGATACTTGCCTACTTCTCACTAACTCTCTTACTCTCCAATTGCAAAATTCAATTATTGGAGAATTGATTTGGGTAAAACTATTTTTTTATTTAATTTTATCACTATTTTTTTAAAAATAATTCAAAAATTAATTTTGAAATAATAGAACTTATATTTAGATGTTTTAATTATAAAATAAAATTCAAAATTTAAATCCTATAAAAAATACTTAAAATGACTTCAACAATTCAATATCATTTAATTCTAGATTAATAATTAATTTTTCAACATGAAATTAAAAAATGTAAACTTCTTGGTGGCACGGGATCCACCAAAACCACGAGCGTGAGCAACGCGTGCAAGTTTAGGAGCGTAGTATAACATCATTGGCGCCTCGGTTTCAAACGTATTTCGCTGTTCCCTGCTACTACTCCCTCCACCCGGCAACACCAAAAAAAAAAAAAGTAACATACTCAAAGAAGAAGAAGAAGAAGAAGAAGAAGCAAAAGAAGAGAGAGAAAGAAAGCTTATTCAACTGATCCTACTCCAGTAGTTCACTTCAGAGTTTCATACGTTACCACCACTCGGTAACTGCACTTTCATTTCCTACATACCTGTGTTGAGTGTGTTTTTCAGCTTTTCTCTTCCATTACAAATTTGGACTTTTTTCCCCCTTCCTCTGGGGTGTAGTTTATGATAGCATTAACAGTGTTTTGACTCGAGTTCCTGTGGGAGGGTGTAAGTACATTTTGGCTTTGTTTATTGAGTTTTTTTTTTGTTTTCTTTCTCCTCTCGTGATGTTTCTTCCCATTTTTTCTCTAAAAGGACGAGTCATCGTTTTCTGCCTAGTGCTACTGTGTGTTTTGAAGAAGGAAAATATGGGGACTCATGCACGTGCTTCTGATGTAAAACCATGATACTGCTCTCTGGTTTTTTGGGTATTTGTTCAAGTCAAGAGTTGTGTGTGTGTGTTTATATTGTCACCCTGGTTGTTCTGTGTTCAACAACACTTGGCAAGTTGTTAGCACTTCTATTTGCAATAACACATTTGATTTTAAAAAGTTCTTTTTTTTTTTTTTTTTACTCTTTTAATCCTCTCTCTTCTTTCGGATCAGTGATTTGGTCTCAGGCTGCATGTAGATCTGGGTTTTGTAATTTTGTCTCTCGTTTGTGTTGGGAATTCGTAAAGTTTGTATCTTTCCTCCGTTTTTCATTCTGGGGTTTATCTTACCACACTGATTGAAAAATGGGGTCATGAAATCTGCTCCTATTTTCATGAATTGGCGAGGAATCTCTGAACTTAAACACGGCTTCTGAGTTTATGTTACAGAAAATGAACTTTTTTTGTGTGTCTTGAAACATGAAAGAGCAGTGAAATTATGGTTGTCTGGATAGCCCACTTAAATCATTTTTAGTTATTATTGTTTTCTTGACGACATGATGATGGATTTGGAAAAATTGCTTACATTTTAGTTTTAGTGGGCATTTTGTTTTATTTGTAGGATGCTTAAAGGGGTTAACATAATAGTTTGTTGCTGGTCAACGGGGGTTCAAGTGTAACGTGGCATTCTGGAGTAAAAGGGAGGAAAGGTCTAAAACTAATTTGAAAAAAGTTGGAACATGGGTTTCCGTTAATTATATTTTACAAATTATTTTGGTACAAGGTTTTATTTGTTTAAATTTGTTTATTTATTTTGTTGTTTTGAATTTGGTAGGTGGTAGTGGAGTTAGTTTACTTGGAGTTTCTTTGAAGGGATTATGTGCGGTTTGTTTGTTATGTTTTTTTGTTGAATGCTGATCCCAGGTGGTCAGCTAATGTAAAGTGCAAAGTGCAAACCATTGCCTCTTCTCTCTGAGTTATAAATCAATTTCCTTATTGTCTTTATTTCTTTCTCAGATTCCTATTGCAGAAAGTGTGGGTCAGGGGCTTTGAAGGAGAGGTTCTTTAGCTTACCTTCCTATCACCTCAGATATTAAAGTATGCAGACACCAAAAGCAAGGTAAGATAGTCCTATTTGACACTTTTTGCAGCATTCCTTTTTTGTGATGCATGTTTCCGAATTCTGAGGTCTTAATGAGGGGATAGAGTGCTTTTATTTTGTTCACAGGGTTGGTTGTATGATTTAAGGCCTGTTCCTTTGCAAGGAAATCCGAAGATTTAATAATTTGGGCCCATTTATTCAAACAAATTAAATACAATTATTTCTGGGATCTAACAAGTAATGAGGGATGAATAGCTGAATACTACCTGTTATCTATTAAATTTGAATGTGCCACTACCATTTAGAGTTTGTTGCTTTCCGAAGGAATGTTAAGAACTAACTAGGGGTATATCTGTATTTAATTGGAGTTGTTTGGGGAAACACCAAGTGAATCCATTTTGAGGTAAGTCTGTCCTATCATAACTATTTATAATAGGGATAAGTTACTAGTAGACAATTTTAATAATTTTTTGTGTCCTCTATGTAACAAACATATTTTGGAAAAGATTGCCCTGTTAAACATAGCATTTCTTGTTTAGATTTCATTTTGATCCCAAAGATTTGAAAAGGGACTATTTAAAATGAAATTCTCCTCACTTGATCACCTTACTGTGCTATCCAAGATGCTTTTTCATCTGCATTCTACATTTATTCATACATGCTTATTGGCCTATGATTGTCTGTGAGCAGAACTGGTACTTCAGAAGTGCCTCAAAGGAAGGCTCCTGCATCTCCTCAGAATGCTCGCAAATCGAAGACACCAGGCTCTGATACCGACTCAGTCTCATCATCTCCAAAACCAGGAAGTAAGACACCCAAAAATAAAAGTCCAAAGGTCACAGAACGCAAGTCACCAAGAAGTCCAATATCTGAGGTATTATAATTTATAAGTTAGTGCACTGCCAGAAGCCTAGAACTGAATAATCCCCTCCTCCCCCTCAAATCGAGAGCTTATTATGTGGTCCTGGATCACCATAGTCCCAACTAATCTTCACATGACATGTAGTCAGATTCTATTAATTCTTGTTCCTAAATTGAAAAAAATTGGTTACATGTCACATAGAGATTGATTGGAAGTATGGACACGTGATAGTTCCAAACTATTTAATAATTTCTCCCCCATAGTCAGCATTCTGGCTATTTTGTAGAAGTCCTTCATTAGTCTTGTCTATAGCTATATAAAATCCAAAAGATTGAGATTATTGATAATGCCTTAAATTTTGCTATTTGCTCTATCTCCTTGCCCTTTATCTTTATCATCTCGCTCCAGAAGAAGCAACCAAGTAGGGTCCAAGAGTTGGAGTCTCAACTTGCTCAACTTGAAGAAGATCTAAAGAGAACTAAGGACCAACTCAACTCATCTGAGTCATGGAAGAGGAAAGCTCAGCAGGAGGCTGAAGAAGCAAAGAAGCAGCTTTTAGCCATGTCAAAAGAGCTGGACGAATCCCAGCAACAGCTTCTGGAACTATCTACTTCTGAAGAGGAACGGCTTCAAGAACTCCATAAGATTTCTCAGGACCGAGATCAAGCATGGCAGTCTGAACTTGAGGCTGTCCAGAAGCAGCACTCAATGGATTCAACTGCTCTAGTGTCTGCCATGAATGAAATCCAGAAACTGAAAATTCAACTTGAAAGAGTGCGTGAATCTGAAGCTGTTCACATTAGCAATGCTGAGTCAGATAATGCCGAGATTGAGGATTTGAGGATGGAGCTTGATGAAGCACTCAATTTAGTGGAAAAGCTGAAAAATGAGCTAAGTGATTGCAAAGAATCTGAATCAGATGATGCCAAGAAAGCATCAGAAGCTTACAAATCCTTAGCTTTAGAGTTGGATCAATCAAGAGGTCAAGTGAAATCATTGGAAGAACTTGTCAGCAAACTTCAGGCTGATTTGGTTGGTGGTGCTAACAAAAATATGTTAGGTCTAGTCAATGAAGCAGAACCTGAACTTGCACCGAAAAACATGGAAAATGAGGAGATAAACCAGCTCAAAGCTGAGCTTGTTTCTGCAAAATCTGAAGCAGCACAGTTAAAATCTGCACTGGGTGTTTCTGAGGTACGATACCAAGAAGAGTATATTCAGAGCACATTGCAGATCAGAAGTGCTTTTGAACAGCTGGAGTATGCAAAATCAGAATCTTCTCAAAGACAAGGTGAATTAAATGAGGAATTGAAGAGAGCTAGAGCTGATATTGAAGAATTGAGGGAGAGGCTGATGGACAAAGAATCTCAGTTGCAGGGTTTATCAGAGGAGAATGAGATGCTCTTGTCAAGGATGAAGCAAAACCAGCCTAGTGAAAAAGAATCTGAACCTGTGGAAGAGCCCAACAAGTTAGATGCTGATGTGGCTGAGTTGAAGGAAAGATTATTGGACAGAGAGACAGAACTGCAAAATGTGACTGAGGAAAACAATGCACTGAAGAAGGAAATAAAGAGGGTGGAGTTAGAGAAGAATAAAATCCCTGATGAGGCTGTTGCTTCTGCTGAAGCAGCAAGGGCTGCAGAGCGCAAGGCTTTGATGAAACTTGGCTACATAACAGAAGAAGCCGATAAAAGTAACCAAAGAGTAGCACAGATAACTGAGCAGTTAGACGCTGCACAGGCTTCAAATTCCAAGTTAGAAGCTGAATTAAGGAGGTTGAAAGTGCAGTCAGACCAGTGGAGAAAAGCGGCCGAAGTAGCTGCTGCTATGATTTCTGCTGGGAACAATGGAAAGTTTGTGGAAAGAACAGGTTCACTTGACAGTAGCTACAACTCTATTACTGCCAAGATGAGTTCACCTTATTCAGCAGACACAGATGATGACTCTCCCAAGAAGAAAAATACAAACATGTTGAAGAAGATTGGAGTGTTGTGGAAGAAGAATCATTAATATGTATAGATGTTTTGCAGGTAGTGAAACAACTTATCTTACACTCATTCCATACTGGTTAGCTTGTTGAGCAAATGGTTTAACATACATTGTTTCATTGTCTTTGTTTACTTTTGTTTATTGTTATTTGTTAGGTACCCTTTGGTTTGGTCATCATTCAAGCAATCCTTGGGGGGCAATTTGCCTTAAGAAGATCGTGTAACAAATATTTTGAAGTTAAGAAGGTCGTGTAATATTTTGAAGTTGCTATTAAATTGCTGAGGTTTAGTGGTTCCAGTTACTTGCTGCTTGCTACGGTTTTGTAGTTGTGCAATGAGTGTTTTTAGACCAGGCCTTGCATGTATTTGTTCTTTCTACCAATTTTCATGTAAGTAGTAAGAAATCCAACTCGCGGGGAAAATTAGTTTCGATCCTGTTATTTGAGACTAATGCCATGTCGATTTTGTTGGTGGGCAACTTGCTACAAAGTATTTATCCATTTATGCCCTTTTCCCGTTCGAATATATTTCATAGTTTTAAATAGCGGATAGTGGTTGATAGTGACTGATCCCAAAAATGCTAAAGTGGTATAAAGAGTAGCAGTAAAGTCGCTACTGGGAAGTTCATAAAAATACTTATAATAAATTATATCACATATATAAATATTATAAGATAAGAAATCACCCAAAATAAGAGGAAATGAGGGATGACGAGTATATCTCAGGTTCAATTTTTAATTAAAAAAAATGAGCAATGAGTAAAAAAAAAGCAAAAATGGGGGTACAAGAAGCAAATTGGTACTTCCCCAAATAAATGTAAAGCTAATTATATAGCTTACGCATGCGCCTCCCTTTTCCATTTTCGTTTCCTCTACTGTGGCACTGCAGCTGCGGCTGCTGCTCCTGTTGGAGGAGGAGTGCGATGTTGGAGGAGGAGGACGCCGGCGGTGAGGCTTTGTCGGAGTCCATGGCATGAGAAAGTGCGATGTCGGAGGAGGAGGACATGAACGGCGAGGAGTTGACGATGTAGTTGTCGTTGTGGAAGGTGTGAAGCTTGTTTCCAGTCCTTCAATGGCGGTCACCCTTGGGTTGCAGAGCATTGCGAGGATTGAGCCTCATGCGGTGCCGTTTCGTGGTAACGGAAGCGTAAACGATTGCGTTTTGGTGAAGCGTCGCGATAGCGCCGCAAGAGCTACCCAACCGTACCGCCGCTACAGGAACCATCGCGTTGCTGCACAGAAGTAGCGGCAACCCGCGAACAATGTGCACTAAGGCGTCACTATTTTAATCTATGATATATTTTGTTTGGAATAGCTGCAAAAATTAGATTATTTCAAAAGTCAATTATAATTAGAATTTGTTTTTGTTTTGGTAAGTTTGTTGAAAAGTTATTTGAAGATAATTAATTTTGTTTGGATAAAAAAAATATTAACTTTTACGTAGTAAAAGAGAATAAAGTTGAAGGAGGACAATCATATTCGCAATGGCATCCATCTGGGAAGCATAGTCCAGAAGCTGTATAGAATCCAGTATAGTTCACGCATGCATTTGTACAACTCACTATATCACATTTATCTGAATTATGCAATAGAAAACTGTAAGTATGATTCGCAACCGTTTGTGTCACCATCAAAACTGCAAAATGAAACAAGGTCAAGGAAATAAAATCAATGAGAACTCTTCAATGTAAGTCTAAATACGAGTTAAGGGAAAAAGAAGAATACTTGAAAAAATTGAAAAAAATTAGCGCCAATAGGAAACAGGGCCTCAAGGAAAGCTTCATATCTACTCCAGTTTGCCACAAGTCTCCAAGTTATTTAGTAGTATGTTGTTCGCTAATACAAGATGCAAGGGGGATTTATAGAATCACGTATATCATAATTACTACAAATATAATTTTAATATTATTGGGCAGTCAGTTTTACTATGATATTTATTAAATTCAAATGAAATGTAATTATTATTTTTGTTATTTACTTTGATTATTTTTTCTTATAATATATTAATTATAATATTTATTAAGTATAATCTACAATTAATTTAAAGAGTACTTTCAAATACTATATTTATTAAATATAATAAATATCATTTGTGTTTGTTAAAATATGTCTTTTCATATAAGTATATAAAAGTCTATTATGAAACAAAATGTAATTATTGAAAAAATTAAAACGCATGTATATATATATATATATATTAAAATATCTATTAATTCTTTTATTTGTATTATTTTTTTAAAAAATAGTTTGTAAAACTTAAAATTCACATATATCAATATAACACTAGTAAATTGCTACATATATGTACCTTACTTTATTTCTTAATTATTACACTTAATAATTTGAAACATATCATATTTAATAAATCTAGTATTTAATGTTATTGGACACTGGACAGTCAAAATTTACCTGTATTATATTAAATATAATATTAACTACGTATAACAAATTTATTAAATTTAAGAAATATAATATATGTTTTAATACATGAAATACATAAATATATAATAATTACTCTCTTAGTCTTAATAGTTATCAT
>PYAF01005734.1:1563242-1577737 GCA_007407185.1 Glycine tomentella
TGAGGAAAATATTAACATTTGCTTTTACGATTGATTTTAAACATTAAAAAAGAAAGCATTATTTATTAAATGCTATCAGTGTCTTAGAAATTTAGAACATTAGTTAAAGAATTAAAAATGAATATTTTTCCAGTAATTTCAACTGATGCCTTTAATTTCTTAACTGATGCCATTAATTAACAAGATTCTTATGTTTTTTTATATACTAACGAATACTTTATTGCTTAATGAAAATATATTACTTTTAAATATTTACAGTCAGTCTTAAAAATCTTTATAGAATAATCATCATTAAGAATGGGTATGATCATAAACTCTCTAATCATCAATAAGAAGTGTTAATTTAAATAAAGACGACAATAAATACATGAAATTGGCGTTATACTGGTCCCATTTACTGAATTGCGAATTCAAATTTCAAGCCTAAGCATAAGTGATGAACCAAACAAGGCTGGCATATCACATGTGCGATTTGATAGATGTAGTAATACTATCAACATCGGTTATAAATAATAAGCATGTTTCAAGGTTGCCTTATCTTTTTTCCTAGACATGAGAATATCTGTGAGGCCGAGAAGGGAAGCTGGTCCCAACTCCCAAATGTGACTTTCCTCACAAACAAGTAGGGATGCTAAAAAAAATTAGTTTTAAAAAAAATATCTATAATTATAATTATAACTAGTTTAAAATTATAATTAATTAATTTTATAATCATAGGTATTTCAAATAACTTATTTTTATTTAAAAAAATTATATCTATAAAACTATAACTAGTTTTGTAGAAATAAATATTTCGAATAATTATTTTTGGTCATCCATAATTAGTTATATAATTAATTTTAGACATAACTTGTTATATAATTAGTTCATTCATAATTAGTTATATATTCATATTTTAAAAATAATAACTAGTTATATCAGACTATTCCTATATTTTAAAACTAGTTATAATTATAATATCCACTTATAATATAGTTATTTATTAGGTATGATTATAGTTATGTAAATATCCAAATTATGAACCTCCCTACGAGTAAGTTGTGTGCCTTTTTCTGGATTACTATTAAACTAGGCTTCTCTTTTATTTCTTATATCATGTGGGGGCAATTTTTTTCCAGAAATTACCTAATAGGGTACTTTTTGAAAAATTACCCAATGAGAGGTAAGTTGTGATTTACATGTATGACTGCTCTTGGTTAAAGTTGATCATCCATTTATCACTTTTGAATCTGTTATTTTTTTTCTCTGATAAAAATTGTGAATGAATACGACTTTTTCTCGTGTTAGACCATTTTTTAAGGAGTCAGAATCACAACTTTACTATCATTTTTTAGATATGTTCATTTTGAAGTCATTAAACATGCTGCGACTTCCATTAAGCACGTTGAAGAATTTTTATTTATTTATTTTCTACTTGTGTCTGTCGAAGAAATTGTAAGTTATTTCTAAACTTTAGTATTTTTTATTGTTTTCAAAACTTATAAATTCCTTCTTTAACATTTTTTAAAATATTTAATAAAATTATTTAATATTAAACACAAAAAATTATTAACTAATAAAATAACATGTTAAAATGAAAACAACACAAAGCATTACTATAAGTTGAAGAATACAAATTAACCACAACATGAAATTGAAAAATTTCATGCAATGTTAGATATTAACTTACTTAAATGAATAATTATTATAATTATGTCCGTTTTATATAATGAGTATTTTTTAGATTTATTTAGAATTGATTTGTCTACTATTGATGAATAGCCTTTTGATTTGTCTCATTTCCTAATGTGTCCCATTTCTTAGGCTTATTTGGGATATCATCACACTATTAATTCATTTTTTTTTTAAATCACACTTAAAAGGTACTCTTTTATTTAAAGTTATTATCATCATGGTTCTATTAAAAAATAAGTATTTTGTTTACATAAATTTTAAAGAAACATAAAACAAATAATACTTGATAATATTAGAAGTAAAAAATAACTCACCACTTTTTAAAATAAATTTAAATAGGATTATAAGGAAAAATTTAAAACAAAAATAAAAAACTTGTTTCCAGTCACGACATCCTTTTAGAATTAATATAAAAATAAAAAATAGAAAAAAAAACTGGAGTGAGTAAGGCTTTTGATGACTTTGCCAATGAAGAATAATAAAAAAAAGCTAAGTGGTAAGTAATTAAATGAATTCTAAAAAATTTGATTGATATTAGATAAAAGTCATAGTTTCATTTACGATTTTATCAGAGAAAATAAAATAAAATAAAAATTAGAAGTTGTAAGATGATGTTTATTATTGAACATGAAGTTGTGCATCTCAATTATGACTTATCCTTATTTGGATAATATTTTAAAAAATATCTTCATTTGATAGTTTCTAAAAATAAAAATTCCCCATATGATAAAAAAATAACAAATTCATACCAACAAAATTAGGGGGCTAAGCGTGTCCACACTCCTAAAGAAAAGGATCCATTAACACGGTTTTGAACCGATACAATAAAAAGTGTCCACACTCCTCCTAAAGAGAATGATCTATTAACGCAATTTTGAACCGATACCATAAAAACTGCTTAACTTATCTCATGATAGAAAAGTCAGGAATCCACTTATGTAATAAAGTGGATCCCCCGATATTTTTTATCTTTACTTTATAAATAAGAAAGAAAAAACTTTTTCCAAGATTCTACAGAAATGGATATATTCACCTTTAGAATAAGTCGTAGAAGTACAATCTCCAATATATATATATAAATAAAAAAAATATACTTTATTCAAAAATAATTGTACCAATCTCATTTAAAAATACTTCCTCCTAATTATAATTTGTTTTTATTCTATTTGTTGTGAAAATTAGGGAGTTCAAAAGTTTATCTTGCAATGTAGTCATCGTTATATAATAATCCAAAAATTGCAATAGAAAAATAATCCAGAAATTGCAATAGAAAAGAAAAAGAGTGATTTGAGATGATTTTTCATATTATCAATTAAATCATCATTTTCATTAGAGAATATTGAAATCTCAAAACAGCCAACCATGATCTATTTATATCTAAAAACAACTCAGATTCACAAGAGTGTCATATACATAACCAGTAGTCAGCTGATTACCATTGACAACACCTTTTCTTATATTTTGACTAAAATATTTTTTGGTGTCTAGTAAGTTTTAATCAGTTTTAAATGTGTCATGTTGATTTTTATTTCATACGTGTTTAAGAAAAAGAAAAAGAAAAAGAAAAAAAAAAAAAAACTCCCCAAATACAATGAGTTAAAGATGTTATAAAATATATTTAACTTCAAATGATTTAAATTTGTATAAAGAATGTAGTGTATGATTGGATTAAAGTATGCAAACATAAGTTTGAATCAAAAGTATGCTGAAAACTCAAGTTTTTGTCATGAAAAAGTGCAAAACTGTAAATGCAAATTCAACAATAAAAAAGTGGTACGAAATTTAAAGGAGAATCAAATACCATGATTTAAAACCATATCAGATGTAACAGAAGCAAAATATGAACTACTATCATTATGCAAGTAAACGACTAAAATAATAATGATTAAGGTTCCTGTACAAATACTGTACATCAAATATCAAGTGTGACCCTTGAAAGTGCCCTCCGTGTCTGTGTAGCTGATACTAGTCAATCAACTTAAACTACCAGCGTGCTATGTACACACCCCCAAAAAATTTTGTAGTCAGTGACGATGGTAGCATCATCTCCAAGTAACTCGTGTGACCACTACTGCAATAAACTCCTTTAGACCACTGCGAGCAAGTGAGCACCCTTATCTACATAACTATCAATTACCCTAATAATTACATCTTCATAACTCAAATATGGACCAATTATGAAAGGTGAAAAGATCCTTGACCCTCTGTAATGGCATACAAGAGCTTCTCTTTCATCCTTTCCTGAAATAGAAGAAAGTGCCAAAGAATATTAAGGCTCAAATGTAAGAAAATCATTTTCTAAAACATTTTTTTATGTGTTTTTACTAATACAAGTTTGAAATAGTATAAATTGGTAGTTACTTTTGATGAGTACGGAGGTAGCTTGAGATAATTTGCACAAGTCATCACGCTAGGTAGGTCTGTGTCGGCCCGGTTGCTACAATGCTGTTAAAACACACACAAATACAAGTGAATAACACAAAAAATGGATTATTAAGTATAAAAATCCACACTAAAAATATAAAGTATATAATCTGCAGACCTTTCGGACAATAGTTAACTTTGGATTGAGAGATGCCAATCCTCCCGGAGGAAGGCGAGGTGCCCCCGTCACAAACTGCAGAAATGCACGTCGCTGTTCATTATCAAACTCTCGGACAATCTCCAACAACTGAGTCCACAGCATTACACAGTTCATAAAGTTACGAGATTCAGGTTAAGAAATCAAAATATGGTTAAGATCAAAAGTATAATAGACGTAAATGCTTACATTAACAATGGGAGGACTGCTAGCAGTGTACCCATGATCAAACTTAATGTGATCTCCAAGCTCATGGACCTGCGAACAAGCCATTATTTATTTTAATTGTTCTTCCTCTCTTAAAAAGAAAAAGAACATCATACAAATTTTAAAAAAAGAATGAAATTTGTACTTACAGCCCAAGAGTTATACTCTCCACAAAGCATTCGCTCAAGTTCTTCTTCATTGAAAATCCGAAGATGATCAATGGAGAAAACCTGAAAGTAGAAAACAAATTGGAAAAAAAAAATGAGAATCACAGTAAAGATATAGTATATATTCATGAACAGTATTGTAAATGGTTAAATCTAAAGAAAAATTCATATTCACTATACAGTTACTGATCTTGATGGCTTACAATGAAGATACAATAAGAAATGACATAGAAGATGATCAGACACAAAACCTAGTTCTGATGATATATTAAACTAAGGAATCACATGTAAGCAGTGTCTAATAGTCCAAATATTTTCATCACCTAGGTTAAGGAGTCTTGAGCATCAGACCTCTCTCATTCTCTCATGTATTAAGTTACAACATCAACATTAATAGCACCTTTAACCCAAGTTAATTGGGACCGGTGGTGGATGAACTCAATGATAGATACGAGAAAGTTGAGGAAAAAAAAAACAGTTGTTTGTGCTTGCATGCATGGCTTGTCCCAAACCAGGATAAAGGAGGATTGGTGTCAGATGTTGCGAATCGACCGTAAAAAAACAGCTATTTTTATGATATGAACATTCCTGTTTTAAGTTACTTTCAAAAAAATAGAGCCAACTAAAAAGTATTTTGAACATTATTAAGACAAAATGAGAGACCTGGTTAAAGCCAGATTTAAAAGCTTCCACTTGTCTTGAAACTCCAGACCTCACCGTTGCATCGACAATAAGTGAAACATAATCCTCCAAGTTTCTTGTATTTACCTACAGAAAAGGATAAATTTATTCTTCCATTGAAAGGATGAAAATGAAAATTGAATACCAAAAATGTAATATGCCATACCATGGTATTATCGGTCCCTGAAGCAAGAACAATATCAGGAAACCCGGGAAGAGTAAAATCAAGACAAAGATCTTCGATTCTTGTATCTCGAAAGCTTAGTCCATATTGCAACTCGGAATTCCCTCCACTGACAGATTCCATAAATTTCTTCCTGATAACTAATGCTTGAAACTCGTGTAGCACCTTACCAAGCCCAGGATCAAAGGATTGTATGTCATAAAGAGAAAGTTCCTGAAGAGATGGCAATAAGCACATAGAGATTCAGTAAGTTATAATGACCAGCAATGTGAAGTTCATTAATTGCACTGAGAATTGATTACCTTTCCAAGAATAAGTTTATAGAAAGCCTTTGAGAAGTGGAGATCTAAGATCCTTCCATCTTGAAGTGCCTTAGCAACAACTTGGCCTAGAAGGAAAAAATTCTTTGTTACTTCAGAGAACTGTATGCCACCAGATGTATCTTGCATTAATGACCATGGACGAGGAAAGAGTCCATAAAAGGAATGGGTTCCTATTTCCTCAGCCTGCATGTTTGTCTTGAGGGTAAAGGAAGAAGCATCTTCTCTCCACATGCCCAAGCCAGATTTCTGTAACTCCTGACACACCAAGGTATAAAATTCCAAAGTTGGTCCAAGACCAGTGCCCACTTCTTCATCATATTCCACTTCGAGAACGACTTTATTACTGGCATGCAGGTCCATCATTTGCGCAGCAGATTCCAAAATCCGGTCACGATGAACTAAAAATTTCTTTCGAGGCAATCCACCAGGGCCCAGTCGCCTGTCACTTACTGTTCCTGAGCCATTGTGAGATGTGTGAGGTTGGACTTGTGGCTGACCAAATGCTTCCAGTTTGAAGTATTTGCATCTTGCCTCAAAACTAAATAAGAAAGGACACGAAGCCATTAATTGATTACACCACAATGGCATACCACCAATGGAGACAGCCAAAGAGTCCCTCATCTGTTGCTCTAGCTTCTCTGTCAACTTACTGCTTACAAACTCAATTTGTGGGACAGAAGTAACTGTTATTTTTAGGCTATCCAGGTTATCAACTTTCCCTTTGGCAAAGGCACAAATTCTTTCACGCGACATAAGGTGAAATATAATTCTGTTCATGCTTTCCAAGCTTTTAAGAAGTAACAAAATATCATAAGTTGGACTGGACTTCTCCAAATCAGAAACAAGTTCACAAGAGAACATGTCGGAGAAAAAAGGAGTATGCTGATAATAAGATAAAACTTTTTCATCAGAGAAATGCTGAGGTGAAGAATAACATTCTGGAGGTATTATGTCCTCAGATTCTACATCCCTTCTATAGGTTATTATATGCACTTGACTCCACAGTTTTGCACAAGAAAAAGAATCTGCATTTTGTTTTATTGTATGCTGAAGAATTGCCTGATATAGAGTCAATTTATGATCAAGACGTTGTCCCTCAAGGTAAAAAACAAGCTTTTGACCAGCTTCATTGCTACAAGATGCAGGATGCTGTTTTTCTAGTTTTGATTTTGGATCTGCATTCATTTGCAGTTCTTGTTCAGCATAACCCTGATTAAAAAAAAAAGCAAAAAAGTTAAAATACATTCAAAAGCGCAAACATATTTTAAATTAATAAAATTAGTAAAATATTTTTTGTAAAAGATAGATAAAAGAATGACAACACAAGTAGCAAGTTTAAATTAAAGAATAACACAAATAGAAAAGTATTAATATCTAAATAAAAATGGAAAATTATACTCAAGTAATCAGAAAATATATAATCTTGATTGATTAAAAAGTTAAAAAAAATGTAAAATGACACAATTTAGAAGAATGTTATGCAATATCTTTACAACCTGAGTTCCAGAGGATGATGATTCCCCAGCGTTCTCATTGACTTCTTGACCAGGTCTAGGCTGTAACATCTTCGGCTCTTCCTTCTGCAAAATAATATAGTTGGGAAAAAATCTAAATTAAAAAAAAAAAAAAAACTTATTTGTCGAAAGTAAGATAAATTAACAAATGAAAACACACACAGAAATAGGGGTACTTCTGTAAATCAATAATTATGGTTACAAATATCACCTGTGTTTCAGGGAGATCTGTCATCAGGTCAGGAGTCCCTAACATTACGGGAATTTCAACTGGGACTGAACTTGCATTTGATGGTGATTGAAGGGAAGGACTGACCTTTGGCCATAGATATCTTTCAATGGAATGCACAGAAGAAAATGGGTCAACAGTATGAAAATCCTCAGTGTAGTCATTCAGGAAAGTCTCTCCCTCCCCCTTGACAAAACAAACTTTCAGGAAAGGGTAAGGAATGGAACACCCATTGGGAACAGTAGCAAATGAATTTCTCAGTTTTGGTCCATTGCTCAGAACAATAGGGAAAGCTTCCAATGAAGTCAGTGCAGTCTGCAAGTTCCTGATTAACATAGAAAGGGGATTTTCACCTGAGAGATGCTGAGAAGCACATAAGCATACACTAGCCAAAGCCTCAAATCGCTTTTCTATGACAGGATTATAATAACAAACACCCTGTACTCCCTTGTTTTCCGTGATATGCTGACCATGAGATAAAAAATTAACAAGTGATTTCACTACTCCACTTTCAATAAATTCAAAAGTAGAAACTTGTTCCTTGCCAGTAAGCTTGTCCATAATTTGATACAATATATTATTGATATTCTCTTCATTTACACTAAGAGCACCATTGTCAGTAGACATGCTCAACAAATCATTAGAAAGTGCTCTGAGATTCTGTAGAATATCAGTCAATCCTTTCTCAGAATCAAATAATTCTGGTGCTAAGAATTTGTTTTTTATATGCTCCGCAAGATTATAAAGAGAGTCTTTGTCCAGTTTGCAATTTCTGGCTTCTGATGATGTAGGAGATTGGCTAGTTGAAAATGCATAACATAAACACTTTTGGGCGTCTCTTGAAGAAGACTTTTGACTACAGTCCAATGACAGCTGAATGCCACCAAATGCCGGGTACATCAACTTTGAAGATCTTTCTGGTGTTAATAGTGTGTCAATGGCAAAAAAGACACCTTCCTTTACAAACAACTTTAAGAAATTATCTGAAAAATTTTGAAGGATTATCTCAGCAATTTGTAATGCTAACATTAGCATGTGGTGATCCTTTCGAGTGAATACTCCAGCCAAAAAACTGCCATGTTCACCAGGTAAAATCAACATCAATATATATTAATAAAACGCATTTAATAATCAATAATGAAACAGCAAGTAAAAGGAGGCCTGCTTCACCTCGAAATATTGGCATTCTTAAGCAATTCAACAAGCATGTCAGATTTACTCAAACAAACCAGCTTGTACATTACAGATAGACATCCATGGCAAACATATATACTCGCACCAGAATTGAACACCTGTACAATGATGAAGTAGGAATTGGAATGTAAATATGTAATTAAAAAAAAGGAAGATCATTTAGTTAATTACAAAAAAATCGACCAACCTTGATTAACATGGGAAACACATCCATTCCAAGCCTTTGCAGGAGATCTGGGCTATTATCTACAAAAGATTCTTTATTTAGCATGAGTTGATCATTCTGATCAGTAGCCCGGACAGGGAGAAGCTCATTTAGCAATTTGAGTGCTTCATATACCTAGCAAATCAACAAACTCTCATGACACACCTTTCTCACAGCTTATTTATAAGAAATGTCTCAAATCACACATCCTTGAATCCATTAGAAAAGATAACCTTTTATGTACTTCTGAATGACATTACTAATAAATATGAACAGATTTCAACAAATATAACAAGAACAGCAAATTTAACTCTGGATACTTTTAATGCATATATACAGTAAAGCTCCTCATACCATAAGCAATTGGGTGAAGAGTAAGAATACTTTTAGGGGCTAAATAGCAATATTGTATTAGACAATAATATATACTTCTCAGAAAGGATATGATTCCTTTAACCTTTTTATAAAAAAAAGAAGTTAATTGAAAGATTGGGGTTTTTCTATCAAAGATGTGTTAAAAAAAAATTATAATAAATATTTTTAAAAAAAAAAAAGGTTTGTGTTTTCTTTAAATGAAGATACCTTTATTTTCCATTTTGAAAATAAGAAATTAATCAAATTGTGCCGCTGCACACTGGTAAAAGATAAAACAGAGTCAAGCCTAAGCTACATACCCGATTACAGTGTCCACCAACAAGCTGTGAAGTTGATACTCCATGTGAGAGATCAAATGTAGATAATATCTCTCTCAATATGCTGCTTATATTGAGTTCATATAATGTCCTGAAGGCTACAAGTGATCCAGATGAAAGTTTGACAAGTAATCCTATCAATCCCTGCCAAACCAAATAATAGATTTACATCAACTTTAAAGTTCAAAAGAAAAAAAAAAAAAGTTTTAGGATTTGAACATGGCAGATAAAAATTGCTTACATTGTAAATTAATGGAGATAGCGATGTCTGACCATTTAAACTTAAAAGATGTGTAACCTGTTGAATCAATCCATGGTTGCAAAGCTCATCCAACATTTCTGAGGACTGCACAACTCGCTCCACAAATTTGATTAAGCAGGTAGCAACATTTTCAACAAGCTGCAGAATTACATTTGCAGTTCAGTAGATATTACCAAAGGGAAGATGAAACCGCAACACAATGAAAAGATACAAATCTGCATTATGATCATCTGAAATGAATTCATTGGTACCTGTCGATCCTCATACTGAAGAAGATTGCATAGTATAGGCACAGCCTCCATGAAAGGTGAAGGGCTTTCAGAAGGAAGCTTCTTGCATATGTTCACCACAGTAGAAAGCGCGACTCTCTGGTGAAAGGGGGAGAAGGGGAGAATACATAAACCAATAAAACAATTCTACACTCCTCTAGAACTTAAAATAATAAATACTTGTTTTTAAGGATGACAAGTAAAAATTGTCAATACTCATGAAGATAATGCCCTATTATGTTAGAGCCTTACCTGTATGCTTGTTGAGAAGAAGTCAATATAGTTTAGTACAGCCATAATTGCCCCAGCCTGTAAGCAAGCAAGTGGTTGCTCACGTGATATTTTTTCCAATGCTTGGAAACACTTCATAAATTCAACATCAATAAGTTACATTGCTTTCTTTCTCTATTAAAAACAACGCATATACTATGGACGAAAAGCAATAATTACCTGTTCAGCTACATCTTGATACTCAATCGCCAATAATCTTTGACATAAAGTAGGAACAGCATCATGACGAACAAGAAAATCAGCTGATCGAGGATACAGATCGCATATATAGGTGATGGCCCTAATGGAAAGCAACATTATATCCGGGTTACTCTCATTCTGTGCCAGCTTTACAAGTAGTGGTGATAACAAGTCTGAAGTCATGCCGGAGATTGAACCCTCTGTACAAAATGACAGAACTTCACAAAGTTCAGTTAGTACAGCTAATTGACTAGAGGGTTCAGTCTGATCACTCAAGCTAGATATAATATTTTTAAATTTCCCATAATCACTGGACAGTCTCCGCCTGTGATATTCATTGAGAGTGCTATGATGTTGCTCCATGTCATCCGAATCACACGATCCATAAGCTGAATCCTTCTCTGGCTCTCCCTCTGATTGACTCGAAGCCGAAGCAGATGAGGAAGCATCCATGTCATGATCATGCGCCCCCCCTGTTGAATTAATCTGGGTTTGAACTGATGAGTTTGAAGTACTTGGTCTAAAATCAAATGAACTGCACGCCCGCTTATCGGCAGGCAGTTCATCATCCATTTCGGGACGCTTTTGGCCTCGATTTCCCATGAATTGCCTCTACACCCCAATGGAAACAGAACCCTGCACATTTCAAAACCTTATCAATTTTCATTCATTACCATAATAACCACATATAAAAGCCAAACAAACAACTCTGAATTCTGACATTTTGTTGTTTCTGTTCTTTAGAACGAAAAAAAAAGGTAAATTAATAACTCCAATCCAAAACCAAACTCTCATTCAAAGCTTTCCTCAAATATAACCATCACAAGTAGTAGCCATTATTCTTTTCTTAATTTTCAACATCATCTCAGTTAATTACTCATCAGAACTAAATCTACGCACCCCATTGTCCAAAGGCTCCGCGCTATGCGCAGAAAAGGGGGAGGGATATTGAACACAGCCTTACCCTTACATATGCAAAGAGGCTGTTTCCGGATTCGAACCCATGACCAACAAGTCACCAAGGCATAACTTTATCGTTGTGCCAGGGCTCGCCCTCAATTACTCGTCAGAACCTTATTCACAAAAAAATGGGACAGTGCTGCTGTGGGTGCCGATGATGCATTCTTCCAACATCACAAACGAAAGACTAAATCAATTTAAAACTGAACAAACCAAAACCTCAGACTGAACAAATCAAACACCACAATTTCCACAACAGATAATATGCACATACAGAAGTCCCGGTGGCACCACAAATAAAAGGGTACCAAAAGAAATTTTAAAAAAAGGGAAAGAAAAATATAAAGCAATTATGATGAAGAAACAAACACAAACACACAATGACAGCAAAAGGAACACGATCAGTGCCAAAACAATCACAGGAAGTTGAAGACTCAAAACGACAACAGTTTCAATTACTATCTAGTATCTACCTAGTCGCAATTCTTAATCGGTCTTCGACTTTATCGAAGACCCAGTTTTCGTATCAACAAAATAAACAAACGATGATGTTATAATGAATTTTAAGGAAACGCTATTCTTCTTTCTTCGTCTTACTTCTTCGCCGAATTGTTTATTCTGAGAGAATAATAAGAGAATGAATTGATGAACGATTACGGAAATTGATGGAAAAAAAAATAGAAAAAGGAGAAAATAAAAATTGAAGAAAACTAGGGGAAGGAAGAAAGTGTGATTGCACACGCTGCAACTTGGAAAACAAAACATAGGGTGATGACAGTGTAAATATTTATGTGGGTGATTACTGATGCTAATTACCGATTAGTCTCGTTGCTGATCTCTTATAATTGCTTAGGAATGGATATTCTGCTGGTGAGGTCCATGAAGCTTGATGCACTACTTAATCAAATCTCCATAGGAACCTATACTATATATAAAAATATATGAACGTCTGTTTGGGCTTTGGATTAGGTTTACAAATTCGGTGGTGATGAAATTTTATTTAACAAAGTAGGGTTTTATTTTTCATTTAAATTTAAGATAGGATAATGATGGATAAGAAAAGAAAAAAGATATTATATATATGAAAAAGCATGATCAAAACTGAACGAAAGTAGTTTAAATCATCAAATCAATCTGATTTTTGGGCAAATATCATCAAATCAAATCTGTAAATTTGAAAAACGGGTAAATAAAAAACAAACTAAAAAATATTTTTTTATTTTTGAGTTTGATTCGATATTCAGTGCTTTATTGTCGGGACTTGAAACTGAATAAATTGAATTGCACATTGTAACATTATTTTAACTTTTGAAAATAACCATTTTGATATCCGAAAATGCCATTCAGTAATGCATTGTGCTTTAGGTTTTTGAAAGTATTAAATTTTTCAAAAAATTAATAAAAATGTAATTTTTTCTATCACATTAGTTTTATCATTAAAAGACTTTGGTTTATATTACGTAGATGTATCAATTTGGTACATACATAACAATGACAGTGTACACATGAATATAACATATGATGATCAACTTATTTTCATTAAAAATATGAGTTTATATCATTGATAAATATATTATTGGTGTGATTGTTACCAAAAATCTTGTAACTCATTGAATTCGTACAACTTTTTTTTCATTGTCTAACAAAAGTAAAAATACAATATTATCCTTATTTTTATGACTTTTCGTTATCCCACACTTTTTTTTTTCTTTTTTCATATGCGCCTCCTTCTCTATATCTCCTTCTCCAAATGTTGTACCTTGACCGTCGTCGAGGGCTGCCTTGGGCATTCATGAGGACCGTATGGATAATATTTATAATTTCTTTCTTTCTTTCTTTCTTTTTTCATTGTTAATTTATTCAAATGTTCTTATCGTCATTTTCCTCACTCTGGCTATATTTTTTTTTCCTTCTAGCCAACTTCGAAGAGGCCACCTCACGTCGTCATCGTCATCGCTATGACCTTATGGCAGCCTCACGCCACCAGACCTTACACTCGGTGGTGTCAAGGGCCGTGTCTCCTACGTGGAGGTGTCTCTCCTTTGTTGCGTCGTCAAGGTGCTACTAATGCACATAGGATTTTTATAAAATTTACATTATTTTGTCTCTTACATAAGCAGGTTAAATAAGAGGCTTTTAGGAATTATCATTTAATGAGAATGATTTTAGAAAATTTACTAAAATGACACAATTATTAAAGATTTTTCCTAATCTTTAATTTTTTTCAATCTATATTTTTATCTTTATTTTTAAATTAAATTTATAACTGCTTAAAATAATTTTGTTGCACAATATAATTTATTTATCATAAATCTAAAATGTAATTAATATGAAAAAATATTTATTTATTGTAAATTTTAATAATAATATGGTTTATAGAAAGAGACCACAAGTATTTTTATTATAAACAGTCTTACTTAAGTTAAATAGGACTATTATAGGTGATAAATTCTCTTAACATGATTATATATTCAATATTTGAACTTGAATTCTATACGAGATTATTATTGTTTAATTATGCAACCGTAACGAGATAGAAAAATTAATTAAAATATATAATAAAATTATTGAAATTTTATTGATAAAAAACGAACTTGAACTTTAATACGTTTACCAACTACACATTGCTCAAATAAATCAGTTAAGATTAGGGGTGTTTGCAGGTACGGGTCACCCGTGAATCCGAACCGATCCGAACAGTTTGGGTTGGGTCATTTATATATTTGGGTCAAAACCGAACCGAACCGATCAAAACCGTTCATGTACGGGTTGGGTCACGGGTTTAGATTTACAGATCCGTTGATCCGATGACCCGATCCGTGAACCCGTAATAATAATATAAATTTTATTATTTATATATATATATATATATTAAAAATTAA
>PYAF01005734.1:1587589-1631583 GCA_007407185.1 Glycine tomentella
AGGCAATGATGACCGGCCTTCATATCAAGCACCACTTCGCCTCAGTAGAACATCCCCAGTCTAACGGCCAAGCAGAAGCGGCCAACAAAGTCATCCTCGAAGGGTTGAAGAAAAGAATGCATGAGGCCGGCCCGAACTGGGTCGAGCAACTTTACTATGTACTTTGGGCTTACAGAACGACGACCCAAACAGCCACTGGAGAGACCCCATTCAGGATGACTTATGGCTGCGAAGCCATGATCCCTGTGGAGATCGGCCAATCATCATGGAGAAGGCAACATATATCTGGAGAGAACGACAATGCTGCTGTCCTAACAGCCGAGCTGGACTTGGTAGAAGAAATCCGCACTGCGGCCCATCGCCGAGATCTTCATCTAAAAAACAAGTTGGCCCAAAGATTCAACAGAAAAGTGAAACCGAGGTCCTTTGAGAAAGAAGACCTCGTGCTACGCCGAGCGGACTTTGGAACAAGAATGCCCGAGAATCTCGGACAATACCGGGTGGTCCAGAATCTCGGACAAGAAGCCTACGTGCTGGAAACTTTGAACGGCAAGCAAGTCAAACGGACTTGGAACGCGGACAAGCTGAAGAAATATTATAGCTAAAGTTCCATGTGTTTTCCTTTAGTTGGCTTCTAGTCGGTCATAGGGATCATGGAACTCCACCATGTGTTTCCCTTTAGTCGGCTCTGAGTCCGTCATTGGAATCATGGACACCATGTGTTTCCCTTTAGTTGGCCGTCAGGCCTGTCATTGGGATCATGGGATTAAGACTTTGTGAACCGGGGACATACAACCCGCGCAAGTCTATTCTGAAATGTAATTTTTCATGTTTTTTGTCAATTGATTATGTGAACCGGGAACATACACCCGTGCAAATCTGTAATTGATACCATGAATTATTAATAAAATCCTTACTGCAAGGAATATTTTCGTGCACGAATTATGAGCGCTTAGTCGTTGTTTTATATTAACTCGGTCCTGATCAGGCCGGCGTAATTATTCAATCCCGGGTGAATCATCGGATTTTTTCCGAAAGAATTACATCTAAAGGATAATATTACGAATATATTAACAGTTGCTAAGACGGGAATAGGATCCCTACATTACATTTAATACCGACTAAGTGATTCGGGTTAAATAATATATGGCTATATAGCCGACGATAAAAATCGACTGATGAGTTGGCCGTTGGAGCCAATATACGGAAGAAATAAATGGCAAAGTTATAAAAGCCGATGAATATTACTTAAAAGTGCGAAATACTTGTTCAATAAAGTATATAACAGAAGTGCAGAAAAAGAAAATACAAGACAAAACCGGCACCCCGGCCCCTCAATCTCCTTCGCCGCTCGGACCAGGGACCTCCTCGGGTGAATCTGCTGCGCTCGGCTCCTCCTCTTCGTTGTCAGAGAGGGTTAGAAGTTGACCGTTCCCAATATAAGATTTGAAGTGCATTCTCTCGGTGTTCAATGGCACACCGGGGTTGAGGAATCGGACCTGCGCCAAAGCATTGTTGAAGGACTTCAGAAGACTTAGCGAGTTGAGATTGGACAAATTGAAGCTCATTGAAGGCTTCATCCGCCTCCTTAATCTTTCTCTCATTAAGAACCAGCAGGTCCTTCAAACTAGCATTGGCGTCAGCAGCCCGACGCCGGTAGTCAGCAGCAGACACCTTGAACTTGGCCGCCTCAACTCGGGCCGACTCAGTTTCCACCCGGGAAGCTTCCAGTTCTGCCCTAGAGGACGCTTGTTCAGCCCGAGCGGTCGCGAGCTTGGCAGTCAGTTTGGTTACCGACTCCTGGGCCTTTTGGACCTGTGCTCGGGAGGCTTCCACTTCCTTAGCGGCCTCTTGGGCTTCTGCTCGGAATGCCTCCGCCTCCTTGGCTGAAGTAGCAGCATTCTCTTGAGCAAGATCTAGCTCCTGTTGAAGCCGCCGGACCTCATTCTCGGAAGCCTCAAGGTCAGCGGCCCCCTTGCAAGCTTTTCTATTCAAAGCCACAAAACTCCCAAGCAAGGAGGCCGTCTTGTGGCAGGCCAACTCCAAGACACCCAACTCGTCCCTGTCGGCATCGTCAAAGGGAACCAGGTCGGAGTACCTTTTGGGTGCCCGGAGGACATGAAAAAGTTTCCGAGTCACACCTTGGTCCCAGAGAGTTCGGGGGGCCAGTTGGAGGTGATCCTCGGAAGGCCCGGGCACTGGAGCAGCATCAGCAATGACCGGGACATCCATAGCGACGTCGGCCGTGGGCTCTTCGGGAACGTCGGTTGGTACCTCGGCCACAGGAGACGGCGGAAGAGGGGCCGGAGGAGGAGATGGAAGAGGAGAGGAAGGAGCCTCTGTGATCGGCTCCGCCGGAGCAGGGGACGACCTAGACCTGTCGGGCGCCCGTTGACCTTGGTCCTCGACCCGTCTTCGTTTTCTCCGACGAAGCTTCAGAGCTTCAAGATGAGCTGGCCGGGGAGCAGGGTTGGTGTTCATTTCGGTAGCTGCACGGCAACAAAAAAGTCAAAATCAACCAGTTTTTAAGTATCGGCAATAACGAACATCAGAAGCAATTCAAACTAACCACACTGTATATAATATGCTATGGGAGCCAAGTTGTTTGAGGCTTTGTACGCTAATATGCTAGCCGCAGCAGAAGCATCCGAATCCGACAATCGAGTCTCATCGGTTCGATAAGCAGCGGAAGGGAGATCATGATGGGTGGAGGTACAATATAAAGGAAACCTCCATGGCCTCGAGGAAGACTCAGGCCGAGCAAAAAATGAGGGCTGACCGGGTTCGGCAACAACCTTAAAGAATTTATCTTTAAAACCTTTGAAAGACTCAGCAAAAAGAGAAAAGAGCCGACGATCACATTGACGGTCTTTACGACCCCGGAAGGAGGTCCACCCTTTCCGATCGGCAGGTTCTTTGCCTGATCGGTTTGTTTGGACTGAGAAAAAATAAAAGAATAAAGAAAAGGTGCAGGGAACCTCCAGTTTTTGACAAAGAATTTCGAAGGCTTGCATAGAAGGCCAGCCATTCGGATGAATTTGGGAAGCAGCGACGTGCAGATACTCTAAGACCTGCATTTGGAAGTCGGTAAAGGGAAGTCGGACTCCCAACCGAGTGATTACGTCTTTATAAAACAAAAAGAAGTCAGGATCATTGCCCTCTCGGGTAGAGCATACAGGCTCGCCCGGGCGGGAAAGACAAATATGGAAACCCTCTTGATCCCCGAGGGGGAGGGATGCAAGATCCTCGGAACTCATCGTCGAGGTGTATTGTAGCACCTCATGAGGAACCCAAGGGAACCTACCTGTAAGAGCAGGGGGGAGAGATTGGGAAGAAGACCCGGTTGCGGATTCGTCAACGGTTCTGGCGACGGTTGGATCCATAGCTACTTATAACAGTAAAAAAGAAATGATCAGTCAAGTACCTGGAAGAAGAACTGTCAGTGGATTGGGTTGATTGGGTTGAGAAGAGGCCGAAGTCGGCAGGGCAGATTCTTCAACAGCAGCCGGCACCCCGGTATTGAAATCTGATTGGAGTGAGGGGATCGGGATTTCACTGGGGACAGGTTTGGGGACCCATATGGGATTGTGACGACAGTGGTCTAACAGGTCCTCGGCCTGCTTATTAAGATCCCTACTGGCTAGGTATATAAATTCTTCAATACACTTTGAACAATGTTCGTATTGGACTTCAAAACCTGGTTCGGCTAAGGGGTATGTTTCAGAACCATCTGAAGGGGCGTTACTGGAAGGGATGGGGTCCTTAGGGGCTGTCCTAGATTCAATAGCCCTAGATTGAGAAGCAAGAATTGCTGTTCTTTAAGGTGATGAAGACCCCAAATTAGAAGCCCCTAACCTAGGAGGAGGGGGATGACTGGGACCTAATCTAGAAGGGACATGAGGTTTTGGGGTAGAGGCTCTGGAATTGCTTGGACCTGAAGGGGTACGAAGCAGAGATTTTCTTTTTTCTTCCTCAGGAAGGGGCAAACCATAGAGCCAAAAGGCAGCACGAGGGGAACAAGATTTGCGAATTTCCTCTTCTTCCTCAGGGGTATATTTCATGATGAAGAAGAAAAGAAGGCACAAAGAACTGAAGAAGGTAAAGGGGCAAAATGTGCAGAGAAGGTTGATACTTAGGGTTCGCACAGGAGAAGAGAAGATGAAAACAATTATAATGACAACAAAAGAAAGAAGATAGTGAGCAGTTAGATACCTGGATAAGGAGAGGATGGCAAGGAGAGCAGTAATGGCGAAGAACAGATAACTCCAGGAAAATGCTGGAAGAATCGAGAGAGCAGAAGCGCGACAAATGCAGAAAAGGCACCAAGAAGATGAAAATGCAGAAAATATGAAGATTAATGTGAAATAAAGATGTTTTAATGAAACGAAACGGAAAGGGTGCATTAAACAAGAAGTGTAACCGCCAGAATTCAAAAATTGAGTAATAACTGCTGGTTATAAAAAAAGCGGAAGGGGCAGAAATGTCATTAGCACAGAAAAGCAATGATTAAAGCGTGCAAGAGAAGACTGATCGAACAGGACACGTGGCAGGTAAGGGGAAGAGGACGTTCCATTCCCCTATGATCGTAGGCGTTCATTCTTCCATGCTTATAGCTGTCCAAGCGGCTGTGAAAAGACAAGAGTAGGTCGACATTGGAATCGACAAGGAGTAATTGGCAGACTTGGTCAGATGATGTGCCATATTTACAAGGGGCAGTCAGGTATATCTGACTTCTAGTTCTCGAGGATTAGGTAACCTTGTAGTTGAGACACATCTAAACCCAGGATTCACCACCAGAAATAATTTGAAATTAAGGCATAAAAATTTACCATCCATTAGCAGGAAATAAACATTCTTATAACCAAGGTAAACTGCATAATGCTTCAGCACAACCTTGGAAAAGAATTTTACATGCTTTATCAATGAAAGCCAAGCGAAGCTACCACCCTTAGGGCCTGAAATTTATCATACTTGAAATCACTAAAGAAACCTACCACCCTACCACCCTACCACCATTACAGGACCCCACTAAACCTAATTCAATCCTAACACGAAATTGCAAATGAAAATTCAAATAGTGCAGGGTCCATAGCAGCTTTAAAGTATTTTATAGCTTGCAGTTGATCAATTATTAAAGATTGGAAAATTCTAACAAGACAAAATGAGTAGTTTCCAATGGTCTAATTTTACATTTTCATTTGCCCAACAAGAAGAAAAAAAATGCAATTCTAAGATAGGCCACACTTGAATAACCCTAAAAAATCAAAAGGCTCACAGACTTAAGAAAGGAAAGAGATAGATAAAGTCATTGAGCCTACAAACCAATCAATCAGTCATATAATATTTCATCAAGTTATCATGCATTAATTCTAAGAGGGACCCTTTTAAGCTATATATATCTTCAAAATTTCAAATAAAAAATCAAAATAGTATTAGACCCAACAAAATGAGAAACTTTTAATTAAATTGAGCACCAAATAAAAACTTTTTTGAAGGAAAAGGGACACGAAGTAGGAATTCATGTGAAAGAAGCATTAGCATCTCATACTACATTGCAGTCATGCCAGATTATACAGAAATCTCAGCATCATCATTTATCAATTCTGCACCACTGAGTACAGGAGGAAAGAGAAATTACCTAAGAATTCGTATAATTAATGCCTTGTGAGAAAGAACCTTAATGAGTAAGTTGTCAATTCCACAGCAAAAACAAAACCCAACATTAGATGTCATCATGTCAATGTCATTGTATTAAAAAAAACACAAATGTATAAACATTCTGCACCTGGGCATTAGGACTCTGATAAACATCTCTCTTAGCAGATGCATCTCCACCCTTGGCCGAACCCTTTGAATCACCCTGGCACATCAAAAGTTTATAAATCATAACCATAATGTACACAAAAACACAAAAAATAAGTGTAGCTAAACACACAAAAAATTACCTCAATCTGCAACATTCAAAATAGGCCCACGATAAACCATAATAAAAAAACAAAAAAAATCATTAGTGAAAAGCAGAGTTTAATTGCAGGAATCTAGAACAGCAAACTGTACTATAAAACAATTAAACATAAACGTATGAACAATTTATACATATTGCAGGCTTGTCGGCAGAAACTAGAAAGGGGAAAAACACTGATTAACCAATTGAAAAGGTAAAAAAAAAAAAAATTTAAAATTACCTCTCTGTAAGCGGCGAGGTAAACCTTGAGCAGGTCAATATACTCCTCGAAACCTAAAGTGGTCATCGCCCAAAGCAAATTGTCGCCGTTGATGGTCTTTCTCTTCTCTCTCTGACACTTATCGCTCGCTCTGTGAAACAATGACGCGATTTATTGATTGATTCATTCAATTAACGAAATAACAAACAAAAATGAAGGCGCGCGTAAGAAACGAAGAAGAATACTCGCTAGTGATGAAGCTGATGAACTCGGAGACGCATTCCTGCACGGTTTCCTTGGCGTCCTTGGTGATTTTCCCGTTGGGAGGAAGCGCTTTCTTCATGATGCGGCTGATGTTAGCGATGGGGAGGAAGCGGTCCTGCTCGCGGACATTGGAGCGGGGACTGTGGTCTCCGCTCTCATGACTGCCGCCTCCGCCGCATGGACTCGCTGGAGCATCGGACATGGTCGCCGGAACCCTAATCGGAGGAGGGGATCGGGGAGAAGGAAAAACATGGTGAAATTGGGGGAAAAGGGAAAACCCTAGGTAGGGAGATAAGATAGAAAGGGCAAAATAATAATAATAATAATAATAATAGGGTAAGGTGTTGATACATGATGTAACGTGATGTGATTTCAGTGATTTTTGTATTTGGCACGAGAAATGAACGTTGGAGAAGATAGGAGTGAGGAGACGATGGAGATGAGAGTGTCACTTCTATCGCCACCGTCCGTTATACTTTCAAGTTACTTTGCCTTCGCTTCGCTTCTCCCATTGGTTGGGTTTTTTTTTATACTTGCCTAAAACCAGAAAAATAAGGGGAACTAATAATTGTTAATAATAATATTTCCACCAGTATAATTTTGGGATTTTTTTTAAATACTTTTTTTTTTGTATATTTCTTTTATTTTTAGTATTTAAGATTTGTTAGAGAATATCTTTAAGATGTTGATTAAAAAATTCAAATATACTAAACTAAATTAGATTGGTTTTTCTTAAAAAATATATTTAATGTAGTTCTATAATTTTTTTTAATTTAACTATCTGTATATGCTGAAGGATAATATAGTTTTTTAATTATCCTATCTATATGTGCTGAAAAATAATATTTGATGTCATTTTTATTATTGAAAAAAATGTTATTTTATAGAATTTTATATGATAAAATTCAGTAAATATAATTGATGGAAAGTAATATTATCAATAATTATATACATCAAATTCAAAGTATATAAACCATGGAGAGTGCTCTCAAATTCTTCTCTAACTAAGTCCATCAATAATTTCTTTTAGAGGCAAGATAATGATGGACACAAAGTCCATTTGAGATGTGAAAATATTGATATTGTAAATAATAATTTGTTTAATATTGAGTTCGAGTATTGATGCAACCATGATTGAATTTCTTTCGAACTCTTGTGGAGATTATGTCATTGTCAAGTTGTTTGGTCGCTTGGTGGGTTTCCTCTCCATACGTGATAAGCTAAAGTCTGTCTGTAAGTTTATAAGGGGTTCGAAGTCATGGATATCGATTATGGATTATTTATGATTAAGTTCGACATGCATGTGAATAATACAAAAGGCTATATTTGAGAGAATGGGTCCCATATCTTATATCTTAAAAAATAAAGATTGATAAAACACTTGTTTGTCATTTACATTACTAGGAAGCATTTTTTTTATCTTGTCTTTCTCAATCCTTTATACACACACAAGGGAAGCCTTTGGACCACTAAACACCTATTATACGAGGAAAACAATCATCAACATAATTTTGTCAAAACAATTGTTTACATCCTTCAAGTGGGTTATCAAACTAATGAAGAGCCATTGGAGTTCATATCCATATTCAACAAATCATCAAACACCAAAATGCATTGCCCCAAGTTTAGGTCATCTTTATGCTAGTAACCTATTTTTTTCACCTTTAGGAGTTCTTAAACAAGTCTCATCATTAC
This sequence comes from Glycine tomentella, assembly GCA_007407185.1. Lineage (NCBI taxonomy): Eukaryota > Viridiplantae > Streptophyta > Magnoliopsida > Fabales > Fabaceae > Glycine > Glycine tomentella. Next base: position 1,595,713 of record PYAF01005734.1, read on the forward strand.
ATATTACTTACATAGGCAACTCATATCTCCATTAACAAATTTAAAACTTTACTAAATGGATCTCATAAATAACCTCACATTCTTACATTTTTATCACTGATCCATAAAAATACATGTATACCAACAAAGAGTGACAGTAAAACACCCTTCAATGCATTCTTCGTAACACACTTTCTTTTATTAATTAAAGTTTCTTCAAAACTATAAAACTACAAGTGGGGTACATTAAATTAAATAAGGAGTGAAACCCATATAATTTTTAAATTTTTAATTTTTTTGCCAATAATTAAAAAATATATATACTAGAAGTGGTAGCAATGCACCATCTAACACAACATTTATTGGACGTAGCAAGAGTATAGATGCTTTGTCAATAATAAAATATTGAATGTCGCAAGAATATAAATTTTTATCAATAATTAAATATTGAATGTTGCAAGAATATAAATGTTTTGCCTATAATATTGAAGTACTAGCAACACATCCTTTAACACGGTTTTTATAACATATTTTTTTGTATTGATTAAATTCATTGCAAACCACAAAATATGAGAGAAGTAAAATAGATAAAGAGGGAGAGTCACACAATTTTATAATTTCTAATGAATTTATGCCACAAATAAAAATATATTAGACAAAATGTTTTAGGGTCGTTACTTTATCATGGAACGTCATGTGGATCACATAACCATGACAACCAATCAAATTTGTTTTTTTTTTTTTTTTGCAATTCAAACTTGAGGACCATATAGATATTTTTTTAATTCAAAAATCAAAATATCCAATGGTGAAGATTAAGGATAAAGTGATCTTTTAATAAAATATTAAATTTAAAATATTGCTATAAGGTCTTTAGGTTTGAATTGCAAAAAATAATAGATTTGATTGACTAAAGTGATTAGGTAATTCACATGGTGTTCCATGATTGCACTATACATAATATATATCGGTGTGACTTATTTTTGGGTCTATTTGACTTGCTATATGTCGTAACGTGTTTGGCCACGACAGGGCAACGATGAAAAAAGAAAGATAAAAGAGAGTCTTCCTAAAAAGGAAAACTCGAGGGAGTCGTCACCAACGTTTATTTTAAGAAAAATGTCGAAAAAATCAAAGAGATAAAGCATGGTCTACGATTTGAGAGAAAAAAAGTTCGGGATCATTTACGCAAGGGAAGGTGTTAGCACCTCACGCGTCCATCTCAAAGCCTTTAATCGAGTGTCCTAAAAATAAAATGACTTTTTCATTATTTGTCTTCCCTTAAGAACATGACTTATTTTTGTTTATTCAGAAAAAGAAATCGAATTTTATTTTTAGAAAAGGGAGAATTTTATATATATTTTTTAGGTCGACAAGGGGTTTGCCTTCGCTCCTACGTATCCCCAAGTGCAATGAGGAAATCAAACTTACGTAGTTCTTTGTAGAAAATAACTTGTGTGTTGGGTTGACTTTATTTTTTTAAAAGATTTATTTTAATTGCGTAAAAAAGAGTCGTTAAGGCATTAGACCTTTAAAAGAAGTTGAATTTTGAGAAAAAAAAGTGGAGAGAATCGCTTAAGGCATTGAACCTTGAAACAATCTTGAGTAATATGTAATTTTGAGAAAAAAAAAAAAAGAGAATTGAGTGATTCTTTATTTGATTATTTTTAGCTTTTTTAGAAAATATTTTGGATTTACAATAAAATCTATGAAATCAAGCAAGTCAGAGACCTAGAATGGAGTGTGAGAAACATAAGCGTATACTAAAGAAAACTAAAGTGGAATTGCAAAAATAAATGAATAATTGACATCGCAATATGTAATCAAATGAATCAAATTGAAATAGAAAGGGATAAAATATAAGTGGGGAGTACACTTAGTAATTATGGATGCATACATGAAGACAGGTAAGTGCAATTAGTAGTGCTTATTTCATTTCAGAACGGGTATGGCCCTAAAGGTGAGGAGGTGTAGATATGAAAATGGAAGTGCCAAATAGCATTATGTACATTGTTTCAAAGAGGACTAGACCCAACAACTAAGGGGTGTGCAGTTATAAAAATATGGACTATAAATAGTATGAGGAGTTTTGTTTCGGAGTAGGCCAGGCCCAACAGTGAAAGTGATGTAGTTATGAAAATAGTAGTGTAAACAGCGTTAGACATTTGCTTTCAGAATGGGTTAGGCCCACCTGGTAAAGGGGGTGTACTTATTAATTTATAGGTGCAAAAAGTAAACGTTAAGTTTTTTTTTGGATCAGGATTGGAACCGGGTCAGAGCGACCCGACCCAACCCGCACTTAGTAACTGGGCACAACAGTCCTTGGTGCAGCAGCAGCCAAACGACACGAGAAAGGGGGGCATCACCACAAAGGGTGGCAAGGCCCCCTTAATGCCACCGGCAGAAGGTCCGGCGATGCGAGGCCGGCCAAGGATGACGACGGCACCGTGACACGATGGTGGTTCGTGGTGGTGGTTTGTGGAGGAGCTTTAATGGAAGATCAAAAATGCCTTAATGCAAGAGGCATGGCCCCCTTGACGTCATCGGCACGGGGGCCTGGCGCGAGGCCGTCACGGGGGGCGACACCGGCTGTGGCAGCGCGAGGTGGTGCGCGGTGGTGGTGATTTGAAACAAAGGAAAATAGAGAAAAGATAGGGAAGGAAGAGAGGAGAGAAAGAGAAGAGAGGGAAGAAATGAATGATTACTTGGAGACCCCTCTCCCTCCTCTAACGGAGTTGCCAAATGGCGGTGTTTAGTTGGTCTATTCACGCATTTCGGGATTCGTGCCGATTCCTCTGCGCAATTAATGCCCCTTCCCCTTACTGTTCCCTTCCTTTTTGCCTTTTATCTGTTGCTTCTGACCTAATTGGCTCTCAAAGGGCACCCTTTGGGGCTCTATTTTTTTTTATATATAAAAACTTTTCTTTTTTCTTGTTATTTTTTTGGTAAAAAAAATTGTTCTCTTCTTTTTTTTTTTTTCCTTTTTTATGATCCTCTTTTTTATTTTTTTTCTCTTTATTTTTTTTCTTTTGGGGTATCCGGACAAAATTAGGGTATAACACTATATATAATACATACTAGTAATAAAAAAAAATTGTTTCACATTTGATTTGAAAAAAGATTACGGAACAACACAAATTAATTAGATGAAATGAGAGCAAAACAAAAACTTAATTTATTGTTACTCAGAAAATCATGAGACAACATTTTGTTTCAGATACAAAGTATTCAAAAGACACACGTAGTCCTATCTCTCTCTTGTTTCTCAAGCATTATCCGTTTTGTAACAAATGTATCTGTCATGTATTTTGAAAGAAATCACATTATCTACTAGTAACAAGAACTTTATCATGTCATTTAATCATTTATTTATAATTTACATTATCTACTACCTACATTAATCTTATCTTACCATGTATTTTGAATTCATATTATCCACTAGATGAACAACATTATCATCTCATATATTTTTAATTTATATTATCGATCAACTAGCTTATCATCTCATATATTTTTTAATTTATATTATCGATCAACTAGCTTACTTGTATATATTTTATATTTTGAATTGTGATAAAATATAATAATAATAGTGTAAATTATATTAAGATAATTAATAAAAAAAATATTTTAATAATTTTTATATTATTTTATTTGTGTAATTCAAATATTTGTTACGTACTATTCTTTTTATTCTATACCGTATTACATAACAAACATAACATTAAAGTTACATCAAAGTATCAACCATATTTTAGAAGTTGCATTGTTAGCTATCCTTAAACAACTATTGCTACATGAGTACTTGATATCAACTTGCTCCAATCAACATCTCTTACACATTATTGGGTATGTGAGAAAGAGAATGGAACGGAAAGGAAAGAGAAGAATGTACATTTTTCAAAAATCTTCCTCTCCTTTGATAGTCAGACATGAAAATGAGGGAGGAAAAAGAAAAGAAAAGAAAATTTCACATAAAGTATCGCTCAAATCAAACATAAAAGAAGTAATAGTAACTTAAAATTGTTGCATATACATATATTTCGAAGCACAAATTATAGGGAAAACATTATTTATATTCTTGCAACATTAAATATTTAAATAATGAAATTATAAATAAAATATCATTTATAAATTTAAGAAGTGTACCATTTACTTTATTTTTATTTTCTTTCATCATCTTGCTCTATACTCTCTCTCTCTCTCTCTTTCTTTTTTTTTTTTTTTTTCTCTTCCCTCCAGTTTATTTTCTAAAACAAAGACGACATTAATAAAAACCAATGCTTAATAAGTTTCGGGATAGCAACATGGCAACCAGGCATGTGTCTATAGCAACAGGTCACGCGATCCATTACCCCAGGCATCCAGTTATGAGTTCCTTTCTCAACATCTACCCAAACAGTTGAGGAGTTTCAGAAAGATTGTAGCACTCAAAGAACCTACATCAATACTCTTTCACTTCCAATAATAGTAAAATTAAGTTTTTTTCATTAGATAAATTCTTAGCAATATCTTGTTTCAAGAAAAGGGTAATTTAATATCATATTCACATTTATTTTATTAGGTTTTAGTTTTTTCTTCAATTTTTCATAAATTTTGAATACCCATTTGAAAAAGAAACATATTAAGAACGTGTTTACAAGAACTAATGAGGAGTTTATTTGAACTTTTTCTTTTTACGGCTAAGTTTATTTGAAACTTATAGAAATAACTTTATAACTTCTGTAAGTTCTTTTTAGGTTTTAGCTTATTTTATTTAGTTTCTTGACAAAGTTTATTAAATTAAGTTTATTTCAATTTATTATAATAAATTTTATAATCAAATTTATGATACAAGTTCTAATCAGATATGGTAACTTATTAAATAAGCAAGCTATTAAGTTAATCTAACACATCCTAGATTTAATTGAATCGTGTAGCAAACCTGTTTTGCAATTAGTACCAACACGTTATTCTTTTTTTTTTTTTTCTGAGTGTACCAACACGTTATTCAGTTTTGAAACAAAATTAATTTTGCATTAATTATTTTTCATTTTTTTATTTTTTATTTATACTAATATTATACATCTATGTCTTCCCAATCTCATCATCATTATCCATCTAAAACTGTTTTATTAATTATTTCAAAATTACTTTCACAAAAATCAATGGTTGAATATAAATTCATAAACATAAATGATGATAAAATTAACTGAAATGCATTGAAAATATAACCATTTTTTTTATATTATCACTTAATCAAATATATTTATGTATATGATAAATTTATTGACTTTTACAATAAATATTTTAAATCATTTATAAGATGATTTTTAATTTAATTTGGAGATTAAATTTAAATTTTTTTATTTTTTAAAAATCAATTTGTCACTACCTATTTTTAGGAACCAAAATAAGTATTTAAGTTATAAACAAACATGTCAATTTTTTCTAAATGGATCATGGCATCATGCCATATAAAATATTAATGCTGTATGATAACCAGTAAGTCGTATAATCATGGATGCTAATTTCAATATACACAACACAACCCGCTAGAGTTTACATATTAAGGATTTTGAGAAATTTACGCGAGATGATAAGTTCAAACCTCTTTGCGACACTCCAAAAAATAATCAATATACACACTCATTCGCTGACCATGCAGGTCCAAGCACACTCTAGATTTGCCATATTAATGTTGCCACATTCAACCAGGCAAAAACCAAAATTTGAAACCTACAACTACAAGTTACATTCAGAGCAAAAAAACCTACATACATTATAACATCCGAGATGACAAATGAAAACTGGGAGGGGCATCAAACTTTAGACAACATAGGAACAAGGCCATGCCCATTTTAAAAAAATAAAATCTAATAGGAAAAAAATTGTGCATTATGTTTACTCTATCGTGCAGTAGGCTGTGCAATGGATTCATCAATTGAGAGGTAGTTCTCAGTTGCAGCCAAATCCATAGAACCCATGTTGATTGAAGAATGAACTGAATTTCTTGGCTCATCCGAATTTCCTTCAGCCTCTCTCTCGATAGCAATTGCATCTTGGATCTCCTTCAAAACTTCTGAAATTGATGGTCGCATATGTCCATGTGGTTGAACACACATCAATGCCTTCTCTGCTATTTTCCACATTGATTGTAGGTCATAGTTGTTTTGTAGCACAGGATCAATAATACCTTGTATATCTCCACTCTCAATGTGTAATTTTGCCTGTCAAAAAATGTAGTTTAGATACATGTAATTCAGTACAATATGGAAGCTCTTCAAATCTATATAACATGAAAGGATTGTTAGTTAATAAGTTACCTTATATACATTGCCGGTATGTAAATTATTTTTACACAAACATTCGATAAGAACTTACTTTATTTCACATCATATTAATAAATAGAATGCAGTGAATGGTCAAATCTTATTGGATGTCAGTATAAAAATCTTTTAACAGTGACATTGTATATAAATTAAACTCATTCTTCATTTATGCTTCAAAATTCAATGTTTGCAGTGAAATTAAAACTCACCCACTGGACTATGTTTCGGCAATTAGCACCAAAGCTGTCATTAGATATTGCTTCTTGACCAGATATGAGTTCAAGAAGAATTACACCAAAACTATAAATATCACTCTTGTCAGTAAGCTGCTGGGAAATATAGTACCTATTCAAAGTCACAACGATAAGCTTTGTGGTTAATAAGAGAATAGGCACCCTGGAAATCAGAGTATAAACACACGAATTCATGGAAAACAGTGAAGGCCTTACTCAGGATCCAAATATCCTACTGTCCCACGAACTATGCTCGAAACATGGGAGGCTCCATCCACAGCAAGTTTTGAGAGACCAAAATCTGAAACCTTGGCTCTCATGTGTTTGTCAAGAAGAATGTTGCTGCTTTTTAAGTCTCGATGGATGACTGCAGGAACACAGCCTGTGTGAAGATACTCAATCCCTGAACAAGCATCAGAATAACACAATTAATAACAATGTGATTTATAGTTAGGGGAATGCTATCATCTTAAACGATACACAAGTGCTATAACAAACCTTTTGCAGAGTCTTCTGCAATCTCAAGGCGCTTCATCCAATTGATGCTCCGTCCATGTGTTAATGGGCCTACAAGAAGTAAGGAATGGTTGAACATATGAATTTTCCGATCCTTGGTTTAAATCATGCAGGCTTGCTTACCATAAAGATGTTCCTTGAGAGTTCCATTATGCATGAACTCATATATAAGCATGCTATTTCCTTCTTCTCGACAATACCCGAGAAGCTGTACCAAGTTTCTGTGATGTATTCTTGAGAGAAGAGTCACCTGGATCAAACAAATATATAACTATCATATGAATATGTATTCAATATCAGCCAACAGAGTTTAATAAGAATGTTGAAACTAGTTTTCTCTCTTGTATGCCTTATTTTGAAACCAAATGAGGAGGGAGAGAAAAGCAAACAAGACAAAACAAAGACATTAACCATGGATGTTGTGAATCATATTCCAGTCAAGCCCAAACGTACAATTGAGAGTCCAATGTATCTGAAGGACTATGTTGTTGGCTAGGCCTATGATATGGAAATACATTTTTAATTGAATAATTCCTTTATTTTTGTTGTTGAGCCTCCTGATGGCTAGCTATGTAATAGGTGTATGGATGAATGGGAAAACATAACAGAATATTGAATTTCTCTCGCTTCCTTTTCTCTGTCTCTTTTCTGTTACAAGTCTGCTATATTTGGTGCTTTCATTACCTCTCACCTCCCATGGCCGAAAACACTCGTTTTCATGATCTTACTCAGCGCTTGGAAAGTTTGGAGCAGCAATTTAGTACTGCTGAACTTCTACGCGAGCAGCAATATTTCGGATTACAGGAATCTCAAGCCCAGCTTCACGAATCTCAGGACCATCAATTCGCCATTGTCCGTCAGGACATTGCTCGCCTGTTGGAGATGCAGCAAGCCCACGGCTCTCCAGCTCATACTGGCGGATCCTCCTCGAATGGTATATTGGGTGCTGGTCCCAGCGTCACTCGCCCTCACACGCTGAAACTTGATTTTCCTCGATTTTCCGACGGTGATCCTTCTACTTGGATCTTAGCTGCCAATCGTTATTTCAATTACCACAATATTCCTGATGTTGATCGCTTAACAGTGGCCTCATTCCATCTGGATCTCCCTGCTTCTTGTTGGTTTAAGGGTCTTTTTAACGATGGCCTCCTTCCAGACTGGCCTACTTTTGTTACCGCTTTACACCCCCCAATTTGGGCCTTCCGACTTCGACGATACTGCTGGTTCACTGGTCAAATTACAACAGATGGGAACTGTTGCTTCCTATCAAGCTTCCTTCGAAGCCCTGGCTTGCCGTGTTCCTGGTTTGTCTTTAACATTACGTCGTAGTATTTTTATCTCCGGTCTTAAGCCTCAAATCCGTCGTGTCGTGCTCACCCATCGCCCTAATGACCCCCATGAAGCATTTGCTCTGGCCAAAGTATACAAGGATCAATTCCTTGACATAAAAACACCGAAACCCTGGTATCCCAAACCCCTATCAAACACCCAATTTCCTCTCCACAATTGACACTTCCATTGCCTAAACCCTCTAACCCAATTCCAGCCATTCCCATTAAACGACTTACACCAGCTGAAATGCAGGCCCGCCGAGAGAAAAATCTATGTTATAACTGTGATGAAAGATATGTGTTTGACCATAAATGCAAAGGCAAGGCCACTTTATTATATCTGGAAGGTACCGAGGACGTTAATTCTGATCCTCCCATTGACCCTATTTTGGTTCCTCCTGTTTTACCGGATCCACCTCCAGAAATCAGTTTTAATGCAATGTTCGGCAAGCAATCTGCTCGTTCGTTTCGTCTTGCTGGCTCTATCGGTGGCCAATTTGTGCAAGTGCTGATCGATGGTGGCAGCACTCATAATTTTGTCACTGAACGAATGGCTAAGTTCCTTTCCCTTACTCTATGCAGTATCAAACCGTTTACCGTGCAGGTTGGTAATGGGGAGAATTTATCTTGCACTACAGTTTGCTATAGTATACCCTTTGAAGCTCCAATCCACGGTATTCACGTTGGACCTCTACATTCTTGATCTGAAAGGTGTCGATATTGTACTGGGCGTTCAATGGCTCGCCACTCTTGGACCTGTGGTTACTGACTATGCCCACTTAACCATGTCCTTTCAGCTGTCTGACACTCCTATTACCTTACATGGGGATGTTCAACTTCATTATGACACTGTTTCCCCCTCTCAGCTTAATAAAATGGTTTGCAGGGATTCAATCTCTGCATACTACATGTGTCTCACTACCCTCACACCACACTCACCTCCTTCCACCAACACACCGCTTAATTCCTCCTTATCCCACACCAACCCCCTTATAAAACACCTCCTCTCCCAATTCTCACATATCTTTCACAGCCCAACAACGTTACCTCCTCCACGACTTACCAATCACCACATTAACCTCCTTCCTACCACACAACCTGTACAAGTTAAACGCTATCACTACCCACACTTCCAAAAGTCAGAAATAGAGCGAATGGTCCAAGAAATGCTTTCATCGGGTATTATTCGACCCAACAGTTCGGCTTTTAGCTCCCCTGTTATCTTGGTTAAAAAAAAAGATGGCACATGGCGTTTTTGCGTTGACTATCGTGCCTTGAATGCTGTTACGATTAGGGATAGATTTCCCATTCCCACTGTCGACGAATTACTGGATGAGCTGTTCGGTGCTCAGGTGTTCTCTAAACTGGACCTCAAATCTGGTTTCCACCAGATTTTGATGCACCCCTCCGAAATTCATTAGACAGCTTTTCGAACTCATCACGGACACTACGAGTTCCTTGTAATGCCGTTCGGTCTCACCAACGCACCCTCCACTTTTCAGGCAACGATGAACCAGGTTTGCTCCCTTTTTACGTCAGTTTGTCGTCATATTCTTTGATGATATTTTAATATATAGCTCCTCCTTGTCAGAGCACATCAACCATTTGCGACAAGTCTTCACCACTCTCCGCAGTCACTCATTATTTGCTAAATGGTCCAAATGTTCTTTTGCTTTTTCTGAAATACAATTTTTGGGGCACATTGTATCCGCTCGAGGGGTTGCCCCTGATACTTCCAAAATCCAGGCGCTCAATGCATGGCCCACTCCTTCCTCTGTTTCCCAAGTCAGAGCATTTCTGGGCTTATCGGGCTATTATAGGCGGTTTATCCGCATCTATGCTCGTCTTGCCGCACCTCTAACCGACCTCTTATCACAGAAAGGGTTCCTTTGGTCCTCTGCAGCTCAACAGGCCTTTAACACCCTCAAGTTTCATCTGACTTCAGCCCCTATCCTGATTTTGCCTGACTTTACCAAGCCTTTTACTATTGAGACCGATGCTTCTGGCCAAGGTATTGGGGCTATTCTCTTACAGCAAGAGCGTCCAGTGGCTTTCTTCAGCCAAAAATTATCCCCTCGCATGCAAGCTCAATCTACATACATTCGTGAAATGTATGCCATTACTTGCAGTGTCGCCAAGTGGCGACAATACCTTTTGGGGTCTTCGTTCACTATTCGCACAGACCATAAGAGCTTGCATAATTTGATGTCGCAGGTCATCCAGACGTCGGAACAACAAAAATTCTTGGCTAAACTACTGGGTTACTCATACACCATCACATACAAGGCAGGCAAACATAATACAGCTGCCGACGCGTTATTGCGGCAGTTGCCTGGGGAGACGGAGCCCCCAATCCCTCAATTGGCAGTCATCAGTGGACCTGTTTCTGACTATGCTTCAGTCTTGCATGATGAACTACCGAAGGATTCCTATGCCACTGATTTAATTAAGAGATTGCAGTCATCCGATCAAAACATTCCAGATTGGGAATTCAAAAATGGCCTGCTCTTCCACCGGCACCGTCTCTATATTCCTGAGGCTTCTTCCTTAATTCCATCTCTTCTGCACGAATTCCACTCCTCTCCAATAGGGGGCCATGCGGGTATCCATCGGACCTTAGCTCGTCTCTCTCATTTTTACACATGGAAACACATGAGAAAACATGTCAAAGACTTCATCAGAGTCTGTGATACATGTCAACGAATTAAACCTACAAATCACTCACCTTTTGGGTTGCTTCAACCGTTACCTCCTCCTGATTCCATTTGGTCCGATCTCACTATGGACTTTGTCACGCATCTGCCTTCTGTGAAAGGATACACTGTGATTCTGGTTGTTGTTGACAGGCTCACCAAAGGGGCCCATTTCCTTCCTCTACCCACACATTACTCTGCTTCGAAGGTTGCTGAAGCATTCTGGGATACAGTTGGCAAGATCCATGGTCCTCCTCATTCCATCATATCAGACCGTCACCCAGTGTTTTGAGCACTTTCTGGAGAACATTATTTCACCTTCATGGCACAACACTCAAGTATAGCTCTTCTTACCACCCTGAAACTGATGGCCAAACGGAGCGCGTTAATCGTGGTTTAGAGCAATATCTTCGTGCATATGTCTTTGAAAATCCCAGGAAGTGGCTAAAGTTCTTACCTTGGGCCGAGTTTCACTATAATACGGCCTTTAACCGATCTATTGGTACTTCGCCTTTTGAAGCGACTTTTGGCAGACCTCCTCCAAGTTTGCTCAGTTACTCCTTGGGTCTTACTTCTGTCGAGGCTGTTGACTCATCCCTATCCTTGCGAGAACAGATCCTTAGCACCTTACGCACTCAGCTTATCAAGGCTCAAATTTAATGAAACAACAAGCGGATCAAAGACGTAAAGCTTGTACCTTCAAGCCTGGGGACTTCGTTCTGCTTCGTCTTCACCCCTACCGCCAACTCTCCTTGGTTCGCCGTTCATCGCAAAAGCTTGCGGCCAGATTCTATGGCCCTTACAAGATTCTGGAACAAATCGGACAAGTGGCTTTCCATTTGGCATTGCCTCCTGAGTCGAGGATCCATCCGGTTTTCCATGCTTCGCTCTTGTGGCCATATCATGCACCCCTCAACTTTGCTATTCATCATCTTCCTCTGGCTGATTACACTTTGCCTCCACGCCATGTTCCGATAGCAGTCGTATCACACCGCACCATTCTACGTAGTGGACGCTCTGTTCCTCAGATTCTTGTCCAGTGGTCAGATCTCCCACCTGATGATGCAACTTGGGAGGATGTTTTTGTCGTCAACTTTCCGTCTCATTCAGCTCCGAACGACACCCAACTGGATCCAATACCCCCATTGACCACCAATGACAACGTTGTGCCAGGATTGCCTTCCAATCAAACTCATCCTTTCGATGCTTCTAAAGACACCCCCCCCACCTGTCTCCACTCCGTTGGTTCATCCGGATGCTGAGCCCGTTCATTACCTTGAGGACAAGGTTAACATTGATGGGCCAGCAGATGTTGTGAATCATATTCCAGTCAAGCCCAAACGTACAATTAAGAGTCCAATGTATCTGAAGGACTATGTTGTTGGCTAGGCCTATAATATGGAAATACATTTTTAATTGAATAATTCCTTTATTTTCGTTGTTGAGCCTCCTGATGGCTAGCTATGTAATAGGTGTATGGATGAATGGGAAAACATAACAGAATATTGAATTTCTCTCACTTCCTTTTCTCTCTCTCTTTTCTGTTACAAGTCTGCTATATTGGATCATGATATGAAAAATGTAACTAAGCAAATGAAGCTACGTTGGATTACCAAAAGAGGTTTATGAAATGAAGGTTACCTCATTGGAGAACTCTCGCTTTCCCTGATAGGAATTGCTGGTTAGAACTTTAACTGCTATCTCTTTCTCATCTTTCAGTTTCCCATAGTACACAACTCCAAAACCTCCGGAACCAATTTTTTTCTCAAAATTATTTGTAGAATTTTCAATTTCAGAAAAGCTGAAGCAGTGTGCCACTTCAGAAGGACCAATGCTCTTAGAAGAATCCATACTCTGAGAAGGGTGAGAAACAAGGCTGTCTGTAAAGAGTGCAAACAAATATATCAAATTCTGCCACCTCAAAAATCTCAGAAAGAAATAGTATGTAATTTTGATTCCGAATCCTACTTTGTTCATAATATTTTGTCTTTCCTTTATGCATAACCAAGCACGATATAATAGTGGCCACAAGTAGAACAGCAGCCCCAACTGCTGAACCAATAATCACATACAAGTGACTCTTTTTTCTGCTACCTTTATGAAGATTAGTGTTTCCTGTGTAGCTGTTAGGGAGAAAATTAAAAGTCATGGTCATTGTGTGAAAATGGTGATGAGGGTATTAGAAAATCTGGACAAAAGGGATAAGAATGTACTTAAAACAAATATATTGATATTTGAAATTTGAAGTATTAGCATTTCAAGGAAAAAAATACAGCATGTAAAATATACTACTGAAGGACTGTCATATTAGTTGACACATACTACATTTATTTAAGCAATCAAAGCAACATTAGCTTTCTACTTAAATGATAACACCATGAATTTTGGTTTCTCTTGTTATAAAGCAACCATTTTATTCATGGTGTAACAGATATTAACACAATGGACAAGCCATTTGCAAAGATTAAAATCTAGAATAACAAATAATTGAATTGAACAGAGTAGAATAATGCAAAAGCATATCCACCATATCTTGTGGATATATTCATTAATTCACATAAGATGCAACATGCCAATAATTTCCTCCACTTCTGCATGTGTAATGCTTCATTATATTTAAGTTCAAGTAAAAAAGGTACTCACTTCAAATCCAAATCTTTACGCAGAAGATCCGATGGTACAGTTCCGGATAACATATTATTTTGGACATACCTACAACCATTGCAAGTGTTATAAAATTTGTATCAAAAGTATTTAGCATAATAGCTTGAATATTATCTAAACAAGACTCAGAGTCATCAATAGAAAGGTACTATTGCAGTGACTGTTGCAAAGCTCACAAGTCATATTTGGATTTATCAAAACTATACCAATTCCTAATTTGATCAAACAATATAAGTTCAAGATAGCTTACAGTTCCCTCAAATTTGGAAGGTTCGCCAAAGAGGTTGGGAGCGCACCTGTCAACTGATTGTTCTCAAGATGACTGCAAGAGAAAAAGGTTCTAGTTTACTTAAAACTACAAAAAATATATATATATATATATATATATATATATAAGAAGAACTTATCACCAATTACATGATCTTTAAGTCCATGCATCCTGTGAAATCTGGTATTGGGCCAGTCAACATATTACCATCAAGTCGTCTGCATCCGTGAATCAAATCATTATGCCACCAGTCACAAGTTTGATAGATTTGAAGCAAAATAAGAAAGTAATATAAAACTTACAGTTCAACCAGACCAGTCAATTTCGTTATGTCCAAAGGTATATTGCCTGTCAAGTTTTTACTAGACAACAAACTGCCATCACCAACAATACAAAGTAACCGTTATCAGATCACTTGAACTTCTCTTTAGGGACAGTGATTAAACATTCTGTATTAGAAGCTAGCTGATTTTTCATTTTCTCTCTTTTCCCTCTCTTTTTGTCTCTTTTATTCCAGGGAGGGGGAGCCTTAGGTTGAGCGAGGGTTTCGGGAGGAATATGAATGCACATACAAAACATATAAACCTTAAAACATATAGACCATTACATTGAAATTATTTTTGGCTTTTGATCTGAGCTACAGCGGACCCATGACCATGGAACAGGTAGACACGGGTCACCCCCTTCTTGTGCCCAATCAGCTGAGGAGTAGTGTGAAAGTACACTAGATATCACTTCTCCTGCAAACCATCCAATCAAAGTACAAAACAAATTAGGATGCTTCAAAAGGAATTTAACTTATAACACTTAGCATTGCAATATATATAGCTACACACACCACAGTCGTAAGTCAACCAAACAACATATCATGTGGTATGGACTTACCATCAGGAGAGCCATCATTTTTCTCCAAATACTCATTAATCTCCATGGCATTTAGAAGAGGGCCCCTAGAAGAATCAGATGTTTTGCCAAATCTAAAGGACAAAACAAAGGGTAGGGATAAATTGGTATATCCTGGTTCGTAAAGGCGATATTTTCCTGGAGCATTTTCTTCAATATTTACCACAGCCTTGCTAATATCCGAATGACCGGGAAGTACTAGCCTGAATTTTCTGGATTCATTTTCAGCCAAATCTTCAATTTCTGCAAAATAGGTAACTGCCCATGCAAAACCAGGAAAACCATCCAAATTCAAACGGTAAGTTAGAGATCCGTTTGTGCCCACCACAGCAGTCTGCATTACTTTCATCGGTGGCATTTCATCACTGTTAACATCAATTGATTTGTTTGTGGAAATTTTCCTAGTTCCGGCAGCAACATCAACAAGATAGTTTGCTTTCTTGACAGAATCTGACTCCCAAATTCTATCAAATGGGTCATCAGGATACCTAATATGGCAAAAATACACTCAATGAGGGAAAAGAAAAAAGCTTCTTCAAAACCACATGAGCTAACACTAACCACGCAGTAAACATGTTTACCATTAGGGATATCATCTGTGTGTGAAGTAGTTATTTTCTACAAAGGCGGTTACAAAAGTATGATATTTGTGATTTATCTAGTGAAAACAACAATAAAATATGTGAAAGATGTCCATATGCATGTGTTTGTCCATGTCTGCTATTATGCTAACACGCGAACACATCATAGTTTGCCAAACGAAATGTTTTCCAGTCAGATTCACAACTACTTGGTAACATTATCTGATTTTAATCACTGACTCCGTAGTAGTACATACATTTTGTGATATACTAGTACTTAGAAAATGAGTCTTTAGAAGATTAATTTGCAACCAAGCAAGCTATGAATCAACAGACAATGTTGACCTAATACCTGATTGGGGCATCGCTATCTGCACCAAAATTTATCCTTGCAGAGACACTGAGGTAAAAGTGTTCCTCAGTGTACGTATAATAAACTGAACCATTGAATTGCCGGAGTTCAAGCGTAGATATGAATGGCTTCCCAGTTGTTGCATTTGATAAACATACACTGACTGTAGGACTTAAAGCCAAAAATATAAGCTCTCTCATTTCTATAGTGTTAGCATCAGATATAACTATAGTCGACCAATGAGTAGCACCAATAAAAATGTCAAATTTTGGATAAACATTGTTGGCATCAAAGTTCCCGTACAAGAATGACGCTCTCAGTAGGTACCTTGTCCTACTAACAACATCAAGTGTGTAGCAGTATTTTCTGGAATCAGCAGGAAAATGTCGTAGTGTTGTGTATTGCTTCCGTGTCTCATTGGCAACAGATATATTGCTTATTTCTCCATACCTAAGTTTATCGGGAGTCCATTTAAGATCAATTTCATCTGTAAAATTTTCTTTACCACCACAATCCAAACTTACGAAACCTGCAAATCACGACATATGTTGTCACCAAATAACAGCATACATAAAGTGAATTAATTGCACAGACAAGTTTAGATCTAATAGGCAAATTTTACCATGGAAGTCAAATCAAGTAAATATCAGACCCAAGTCAATTGAGAGTTGAGATAAATGAAAAATCTAATTACACAATGATACTTTAAAAGAAGTTTGCAAAATAATGATAGCAATTATATAAAGACACATTTAATAAAAATAGATATCACCAATCTTATGATCTAAACAACCACTACGGGTTCCTAGAACCAAACAATCTTCATTTATGAAGAATTGCTCATGATAACTGATGGTTAATCACTGTTTTTAGTTTGACATCATAGTTGGCATTTAATCACTGTTGATTAAAAATTACTTGCATCTTGCAAGCTACTAATGTAACAGCTAGAAACAAGATTTATGAACTCCACATACACCATTGCACCAAAAACAAAAGATTTAGGGAAAACACACTCGAAGATTGAAAATGTAAGGGTCTTATATGACTCATAATTAGTGGCAGCAAGAGTCATCCAAGTAAAACTGAAAAACAAATGAATCAAAACCATTAAAGCTGGATCATTGTCTTCCATTACTTAGTTTATGTATTTGATTATGCAACATGATATCCATGCTAAATTATTGCACTCAGCTCATCTCAGTATTTTGAATTCGGAATCACACACAAAAAGTTTAATTTTAGAACTGAAAGACAAATGAATTGCCAAAACAGTTCTAAAAAATTTGAGGTCTCCACCCAAACAAAAGAACATCTAAGGACTAAAGGGCACAACATGAAAACATTAAGAGATAGAAAAGGGAAGGGAAGAAACAATATGAACAAACCAAGAGCAAATGCCAGAGAACAGAGGTGAAAAGAGCACAAGGACAAACACTAAAACAAAACACCCTTTTTATTTCCAATGCAGAAACCGGTATTGGAGCA
This sequence comes from Glycine tomentella, assembly GCA_007407185.1. NCBI lineage: Eukaryota > Viridiplantae > Streptophyta > Magnoliopsida > Fabales > Fabaceae > Glycine > Glycine tomentella. Next base: position 1,613,032 of record PYAF01005734.1, read on the forward strand.
GAAAAAAACTCAATCTTTATGGAAACCAACTCAAGGGTAGAAAAGGAACCTGAAGTAAGCAAAAGCAAAGAAGAGGCTACCTGGCATCTGAGCAGAAGAAAGTTGCAAGAGAAGAAGCAGCACGAGTGAGAAAGAGAAGAAGAAGAAGAAGAAGGGTACCCTATTCTCCATTTCTTCTCCAAGAAGGTTTCTGCAGAGACCACCACACCATAAAAAAATGATTCAACTTAACAGAGAAAGCGACTTCAGAGGGTACCGAAATAGAAGCTTGTGTTTGTTTGTCACACTGAAAAAATAAAGTAAACAACATACTGAAACAACAAATATACCTGCCGGATCTCTTACTATTTTTCAAAATATATGATAAGATAAAATCCGTTAGCATTTAATTTATGTATAAATAAATAAAAATAATATATTCTAGTAGTAAAGGGAGAAGAAGTTCAGATTCTGCATGTGCGTGGAGAAAGCATATTATGACAGAGGTTTCCGGACCTACGGAAAGTGGGACCTGTGAATAGACGACAGAGGGTCTTGTGAGGGCCCACATAAAGTTTGCACAAGAACAATTATTTTAACATTATGTTTTTTTTCCTACAAAGTGCAAATTTTCTTAATACATTTAGGGAATGAGATTAAACAATTAAGTTAAATAATAATATAAGATTCGCGAATGTTATAGGCGGAAGCTTCTTAAAATATATCGGAGTCTTACCGAATAATCAAATACCCGGTGATTAAAAAAAACATTTGTGAAAGAAAAGTTGTGAAAATTTGATCAACTATATTTCTCCCACTTTAATCACGATTTTGTTTAAATTGTATGAAAAAATATATATGAGCTGTTGCTTAAATTTAAATAGTTTTATAAATAATTTTTAATAATAATAGAGTACAAAAAATTAATTGATATGAAAAAATATTTTATTTATATATTTTTTATATATTTTTTAATTCATTCAAGCAAGTCGAAGAAAACTTTGTCATTCATTTTCTTCTTATTTCTATCAATCCAAAACAGCGCATCTTTTTTAAGATATTCATCTTTTATTTATATCTTTTTCTTTCTATTTCATTCTTAATTCAAACAAAATATTAAAAAATTATGTCTTTTAGTTGAGAATAAAAGTTTATTTACTTAAGAAATTAGAATTTAAATAATTTATCAAAACTATAAACAAAGAATAAACTGCAATACTAATCTCATTTTAAATTTCTAATAAATATAGTTTTACATTAATTTAATCCAATCATAAATTATAATATTTAATAAGTCTATTTATTTTCATAATAATTATCTTAAAGTCATGACAATTATCATTAATAAATTATGATTAGATACTCTTTTATTTATTAATAAAAAATAGTTGTTAATTATCAATTTCTAAAAATGATATTCATTATCATATCATTTTATCTATTATTCCTAATTGTAACGATCCAGACCAATAATCTTATTGTGTTCTCATCATGATTAGATAATGATGGCTTGGTGTAGGGTCTAGTTATCTACTAGATTTATCCTCATCGCGAATGTTTCTTCAAATTTATTTACAATAATTTTCAGTTCTATATGTGGTACTGTATTTTTTTTGGTTGGGGGGGATGAGATAGGGGTAGTATTTTTCATCATAATTATTGTTCATTTGCGTTTGTGATTAATGACAGTGAATCAAGTTAAATTCACCAACTCATGCAACTCTATTGAAAAATCAAGTTAAACATCTCCAAATAAACTTACTCCAAGCAAACGGTCATTTTTATGACATTAAAAAAACTGAGATCAAACTGTCTTCTTAATTATAAAATATAGCATTAATTGAGTGATTAATCTCAGATCTCACATTAGAAATAATCACTAACTCAGTTATTAAAATAAAGCTAGTATCAAAATATTTATTAAATTAAAGGGTTCATTATGTTAATACGTTTTTCATTCATATCAAGATAATTTCGATATACTAGTATATTTTATGATTGAGAGGCTAGGTTAAAGTTTGATTTTTAAAACGATTAAAATATCGCTGTCTAAGTTTTTTTTACCTTCAAAATATCTCACAAAATTTCTAATACTGGCCTAACGCCCAAGACAAAACAAACAAAATAAATGAGAGAAAGCGACATCGGGTCCAAGAGGTCTAAGAGCAACTTCAACAAAAGCCATAGTTTTAAATTGACTAATTCAAGTGTATCGAAATTTTCAACAGAGAGCAATTTTTATTGAGACAACTTTAAGATAGGTTGTTAAGACTTAAGAGCATTTTTTAACAAGGTAACTTACGTCAGTACGTACAATGTTTCATCATTTTTTTACACTATTCATAATGTTTTTTCATTTTTACTATTTTCAGCAACTCAAGTACGTAAGTCTTTTTTCTCATTCTTAAATAAAGTAATGCTTTTTCTTCTCAATATATCTCACAATCGACAGAGATCCTACAACAACCAAACACCTAGCTATCTTAATCTCAGACTCTCTTTTTTAATTATTTGACTACAAGTCTACAACATTAAAAACAGGATAATATTATTAAATAATAGTGTTATGTATTAAAATTAATCTAAACATTTAATTATATTTTAACTTTCATATAATATTAGCGTAAAAAATTACTTTATCAACCAATTAAAAATAATAATAAATATGACTTTAAGATTATTATTATTATAAAAGTCAACAATTATACAATATATGATAATTTTTTATTAGATGATAATGTAAGTTTTTTTACATGTCAATACATAGATTTTTTTTTTGTTAATTATATACTACATGTTTTAATTAAATGAACAACTTTAGAAAAATATTTTAAAAAATAAGTTCCGGCCGGATCCACGCATATTTCTAATTTTCTATGTGTAATAAGTCAATTATAAAAGTAATTTAGTTATTTAATCATTTGTTTTTAAGGTTTTTATTAACACGTTTGCATAGATATCGCTGTATAATTCATTTCTCAATATTTTAATTTTTAACTAATCAATCAAGCTTTTGTTTTTTGGTACAGACTTAATCAAGTATAATTATCTATTAATTTAAATTAACAATTTATTATTGGTGTTTTTTTGTAAATAGTCAAACGATTAATCATAGCTAGCTTAAGTGGTTAACAGCATATCGAATTGCATTATATTTTATTGGTCTAAATTTTAGTCCTTCAAATTTAGAATATATATTTTTTAGTTTTCTAGATTAAAATTTGCACTTTTAGTTACTCAAATTCACAAAATATTTTTTAGTCTCTCCTGAATGATTTTTGGTGGTTTAGATACACAATTTGTGATGATTCTTTACCACATGAGGGACTTAAAAAAATATTTTACAAATTTAAGGACTAAAAAAATAGACTTCTAAATTTGAGAAACTAAAAACATGCTAAAGTCTTTTTATTTTTTCCATACTATTTTTCTTCTCCTAAAAAGTACCATTTTTCTTACACTCCTTTTTTTTTACATTTTTTATACTTGAGATATTTATTTTAAATTTTTATATTTTTAGTCACTCCTTTTTATTTTGTAAATACTCCTTGTTTTCTTGTCATATTTCTCACATTCTCTTTCTTTCTTTTATTTTCATTTTTAATTTATTTTCCACACCTATCTCTAGAGCATCATTATTTTTCTTGTTCTCTTTGTTTTTCTCTCTCTTTTTCTATTATTGGCAATGGCGAGTATACATATCTCATTATATATATATATATATATATATATATATATATATATATATATAAAGCTTGAAGGTCCCATCATTTTCATATGAAATCTAAAGGTTTTTTCTGAATACTTCCAAAAAATGCGAGTTATATATACTCACTAAACAATATCAAAAGTTTTGAGAGGAATAAAAGAATATAATGTCAAACTAAATGGAAAATGAGATAGTCCAAAATCTTAACAAAGATTGATCTCCAATATTTTGTCACATTTTAATATATTTTTTTATCATCAGCTAAATTTTATGTAATTCTCATTAAATAAAGAGTGAACTACTTAAATTATTTAATAAAATTCACATACATTTTATCTAATAATAAAAATTGTGTTGTTAACTTTTTTTATAAAAAAAAAAACATCTTTTAAATATTATGTAAATCTCCAAAGCCCATGTACAAAGAATGAAATTAGCTCATCATCTAATTTAAAATTAAGAATACGTACATAACTGTTGGTTTTGATTAAAATTAATTAATTAAGCTTTAATAACTTTATACTTTGTTCCTCTTCCAAAAAAAAAAAAAAAAGAAACTTTATATTTTGTTATATATGCATGTATTTTATTACAATCGGGTTGTGAAATTTCTCAATCAATGCAGCCTTTCTAGATTCATATATAATAGTGTCGTGACTCGTGACAGTGTTTTGGACCATTAAAAAAAATTGGTTCAATAATGGGAAAGCAATTTGGATCGCATCCACTTACAGGATGATGCTAAAGGTGTATCCAACTATCCATAAAGTCCCAGAATTGAACTAACTAGAGGTTCCCAGCTTGGCAACATTGGATCAATTGCAATAACCATTTGGGAACTGATGAATATCAAAGTTAAAGCACAACATGCATGTGTATCCAACTTTTCCTTCACGTTTAACTATTTGCTTTAGCTTGCAAAGAATCAGATTATAAAATGATCGAGTCTCTTAAACCAGGTTTAATTTCTGAAAACTTTTTTTTCCATTTTAATTGACGTTGTCATGTCACCCAGCCAGCACATAACTACTACTAGTCTTCTATATTAAGCATGTTAGTTGCAATTAATTATTATTTTGCCATCATAAATCATCATAATCCATGCAGCCACCATTACTATCACGAATAAGGTCACATTTTCAATTATGACTCGATGACTCGTCAACAATATATTTTTTAATTTGATTCATAGGATTCAAAAACGGAATATTTACATGTTCCCTACTCTTCAACAATATATTAGTTTCGGATAAATTGCATTATCATTTATTATAAGTATCATAAAGAGAATAATCTCATTTAGTATCATCTTTCTTCTAAACATTTTTATTTTCAACTATTATAAACCAGTATAATATTTTATTTTAACTTTCAATTTTTTTAAAACAAGTTACACTGAATCACGTACATATATAGGTATCTTATAAGTTCAAACATGAACTATCTTTTTTTGCACTAGTATAGGAACTTCAACAACGCAAATAAAGTAGAAAAATGTTTCATGAACATCCATTATATTGAGAGAGAAATATAGAAAAACATATTTATTATAGGATTTATTGTAATAATAAAAAAAGAAATGTAGGTGAAATGTTTAAAATAAATGTGTCAACATAGTAATATATTAATATGCCAGAGTTTTACGGAAGTAACCAGTCACCGGATGGCGGATACTAGCAGCATAAGAGGAAAAATGGCAGTGTGTTATAACATGCGCTGTGTTCATATGGAATAAAGATATAAATTTTTAACTCACAGCTCGTATACACAACAACGAGATAGTTCGAATGAGACAACCACACCACGCCTTTATATATACGGTTTCTGTACAATTTCTTTGTGATAGAAAATAATCTTTATATATTTTTCATAAATGAAAAGATTTATTTGTGTTGCATAAAAATTGTTCAAAATCATAAGCATGTGTTACGGTACAGGCTTGACTCGCGTAATAATTTCTCTACAACCCAAAAGATATATCAAGTGAGAGAACTTTCATTAAGAGTGGGAAAAATGAATCTTAGATATAAAACAAAATCATAAGCGGTTAAGATTTAATCACAAAGTGATCATATAGTCATTAAATAACATAAATTTTGTTCCGATATAAGTTTTTTCCTAGGTTCATGAAGACTTAACCCCAGAGTCCTGAGCAATCATCAAGTGCATGTAATTGTTCAATTTGTCTTTCATAGGTTATCATTAGTACTTTTATAGTTATATGAGCTTAATCCCCTTGCGATAATCTCGAAGGTAACTTCTTCATATTTTATCTTGATTATTATCCCAAAATCTCTGAGTGATGATAATCATAAAAATCCCAAAGTCCGATAACTGAAAAGCCAAATATCGGTTGGGATACAACCGGGAGGATGCAAATTTTAATCATTTATACATTATATTTATTTCTTTAACTTTGCAAACACCTTTCTTCATTGATACATATAGAGGAAATGAACCCCTCTAATTTTTTTTTGATTAAGGTCCCTCTAATCTATCTTTAGCACGTACTATAGTAAAAAAGAAGAAGAGATAATTGAAACTCAAGTGGGTCTCACGTATGTCTTTCTGACTCTGTCAAGGAAATATTTTTTGGAAACAGCCAAGAAGATATTATTATTGGGTACAAGAAGTACCAAAATGGAATTACATGCGTGTGCATGGAATAAGGACCATCTTCCCAAAGCTGGTATACAATATAATCCCACCCACCCTTCAACATAAAACTGGTGTTAATCGAGCAGTGTCAAGCAATGTATACCACAATTAGGAGACTATGCCTTGTCGATCTCTAGAATAAGCTTGTACCTAATGGTCATAAAAAATGTTGTGTATGTAATTAATCACCGAGAACTCTCGATACGAATCGGAAAAAAAATCACTAGAATTCAAGCTATTTAAAGAATTTAATTGGGTAGTATAAATATAAATGAAATTAAATGATAACTCGTAATTGAAGACAAATGATTAATGTGTTGAAATTAAGATTAATTTGTTCAAATAATATTCGAATTTAATTTTTATAAAAACAATTATTTATCAGGTTTTATTTATCTTTTAACCAAATTTTAATTTTTTCCTAGATGAACCCGAAAGTTAAGGAAAAAAAACTCTCGATATAGTGAGTGAATTGCATGAGATGTAATTGGAAATGCTTCGCATATAATGAATGAAATTAATTATAAATAATTATATACTTAGAACTTATGAGAGAGGAGAGATTTTTTAATGCAAGGATTGATTTGTGTTCCGTCTTTACACAGTATTTTCAAGAAATAGAACTTCTTAGTTCTTACACAAAGAAACAATAATGCAATTTAAAATAATAATAGTAATAATAATTAGGAACATCGAATACCAAAGTGACGTACACGATTGGTTGCGTCATAGAAGATTGATATGGAGGATTAAACAAAATTGTCGATACATATCCCCACTTGTCTTTGGGTCATGTTTAGTCACTTTGGTGTTTTGGATTGATGACCTTTCTGAAAAGCACGACCAACCAATTAACCTTTTTCTTTTATTGCCAATATATATATATAAACTAATTTGATAAGAGCATGAGCATGGCCTTTAACTTTCAAAAAGAAGACAGAATCGTGGTTTTTTTATTGCCTTCCTTTTTCGCTCTGGCTTTGGAACTTCGGATGGAATGAGAAACTAGGCAAGCAATTGAATTTTTAATGCCTTTATTGAGCATTAATTTTTAAAATAAGGGATCTATCTTAAGATTTAAGTATACCAAGAACGTACTAAAAAAAAAGAAGTATGCCAATATACAAACACAATGTATAAACCAAATTAGAAAAAAAAACAGTTTCAATTGTTGCTTCATTAATCAATCTCATTTCTGCCAATTAAGTATACGTTTAATTCAATTTATTTTTAAACACTAATCATTTATCAATTTGAAAAAATAATTATTTATCTAAATTCAAGAGTTATCACGTATATATTAATTTGTTGTCAAAATTCGTAAAGTCTGAATTGTGTTTTTTTTTTTTATCTGAATTATGGTTTTGTTTCCTCGTATACTTTTTAAAAGGTGGAACACATTAGGTATCTAAAAAAAATGTTGCCCTTCACTAATATCTTCAATTCTTCGCGATCAAAAATATATATCTTCAATTCTTCAACCTTTTCTCTTGATTATATGGTGCAGTCGAAGAGTGATAAACCAACCAAATCCCTCCTTCCAGGCCCTGACCCATTCAAGCCAGTCCAAGTTGTGTTTTTGTTTAACCAAAACTACACTACGTGTGTTTGTTCTTACAACTGAAAATGTGGCCAATTCTATTTTATTTTACTTAAAAATTAAAAATTAAAATAAAATCATCAATATTTTTATTTAAATGAAAAAATTAAGATTTAAAAGATTGATATGAAAAGTAAAATTGAATTTAGAGATCTTATTGAAGATGAAAATAAATTCTTTTATTTTAGTTTATCTTTTTTTTCTCTTCGGTCTTATTTTCACTTTTTTGTTTTCCTCTCTTTTTTTGTTTTTTTTATTTCATTTTTTATTTATCATTGGATTCATGTACCACTAACCCCCAATTAACTTAGGTTAAAAGGTGATATTAATATTGATTTTGTGTATTGTGAAAATTAAATAATCTCGAAAATTCATTTTTATCCCTCTTTTACCGAGAAAACTAGAAAAAAAAGGAAAATTATAAATAAAAATAAAATTATGAAAAATACTTTTGATTTGATGTACTTGGATTTGCTCCTGCATATCTCTTGGTATAGTAAAAAAAATACATTTAAATATATTTGAATCTCCAATAAGTTTTTTTATTTTTATTTTTAATCTTTTCTATTAGGAGGACTTTGTTAAATAGTAGCGTGGCAACGAAAATTTCAAGATGATTGCTCACCTTTGCAAACTTGTAGTTATTCCTTTGGCTGTTTTTAAACATTTTAATCAAAGCATTCTTGTTATCATGAAGGCACCCTAAAGTAAGCTCTAATCAATTTTTTTATTTTTGCGAAGTGTTGCAATAGAGAAATTAGACACGTTCTTCAATAAATATATGCTCTAATTCTTCTGGCCTTAAATTTTTTCCGGTTGAATGGGGATCTTCTTTTCAAAGCCTTTCAACATCAATTTGATACAGTATGTTGCATAAGGTGTCCAATACAACCCTCACCTCTTTGATATAAACAATGTACAAGCAACATTGCAATGAAAAATCTCTCTTGAACAATCTTCTCTTTGATGTTGTGAACCGGGTTCTGATTATTTTGAATGAAAATAGCATATTTAATAATAAATCTACATGTCAAAAATGTGTTTTATTATTTTCTCGTTGTTATAGTCTCAATGGCAAAACCTTTAAAGTAACTTTAATGCATGATCTTGAATAAGAATCTTAAACTCAAAATTTGGTTTTCATTAAATCTCCTAATAAATGAGATAGAAAGATCTCCAACATGAAAAATGAATTCTTCTAGAATAATCCTTAAGATCTACACATTATTCAATAAAGAATAATTTTTTCCCTCTTATAAAATATACTAAAAAATAATCTAAGATCCTAATTTAAAATCTATCATTAAACATGTTCTCAGCATCATCTATGAAAGACAACACAATTAACACAAAACAATATCTGTGAATAGAGCGTAGATTGGAGATGAAAAGACAAACAATCAGGGATAAGTATAGCCATGTAATAATAAAACGCGTGAAATATAAAAAATTTCATAATTTCATTAAAACGAAAAACCAAACCTGATTCACAAACTTGTGCACGGTGCGTCGGTGCCTTAAAAATGTTTCACTTGTGCACACCAAAACTCGCCAGAGTTTAAACCAAAAGTTTAAAACCTTAATCTAAGTTATTATAAAAAGAAAAAAAATACAGGTTTGATGAAGCGAAACTACTAGAAAAATTATATGATTATAATTTAAGTGTTCATAAGATTATTATCAATTAAAAGAAAAACAGAAACTCACAAAAACATTGATATGGGCATTTTTAAAAATCTAAATCTAAGTTGGTATTTTTTAAAATTATATTGAATCATAAAGATTATTTCTAAATTTATTAATGTTATAGAATATTAAAATGAAACATAAGTTGATAATTTTAACCGTCCGGTTTTTTATATGGTCATCATTTTATCAATTATTTTTTATGCATCTTAAATTCTTTTCCCTTTCAACATATATGGCAATTAAAACCTATTGTCCTTTTTTCTTTCATTTACTCAACAAAAATATATTTTCACAACTACTCCTACATACTTACTTTTATAGATATAAAGATAAAAATAGTGAGTATATTATTATTGTTATTATTATTAAGTGTGATTTTTATATTATTTATATTTATTTATTTATATTAAATTTAATTAGTATTTTAGATTATGGACTATTTAATTTATCACCTATAAGGGACTCTATTTATGATTATTATTATATTATTATTAACTTAAATTTATCAAAATTATATAATAATTATCATTAATGCAATCAATTTTTTTAAATAAAAGTAAATATCAAGTCTAATACACTAACAAGTAGGTTAGACGTTATATGACATTAATCATGATAAATAAATAATTGTTTGATTGTGACTATTTGTATTATTGTTTTTTTTATTACTATAATTAATTTTTTTACAATATTTTTTATAGTCATGCACTTTTGTACATATGCTCACTATTGGCTATTCCAAGCCTAAGATCGGTGCTCTAGATGACTCAGTAGCCAACAAATAGAAGCCAACATGAGGTATTGAGTAGACCCTTCTGATCAAGACGAAGCTGGATGACCTCCAGATGGATGCTGTCATCTGGTGTCCTTATAAGCGTCACAGGGGTGTCAGGCCTTTTCCATAGCAGATCATTTTCTTTGGTTTCATCATATGCAAGATTGACGTGTGACTTAATGTTTTGGAGGGGGTGTTGAGGCAATTTGATCATGTTTAGTGCATCCCATGCCATCCACCACAGCGTCTCACGTATCAAGCTTTTAATACAGCATGGGCAAAGTGGCAGCAACATGTTATTCCTCTGGGCAATGTTGTGCTACCTAAGGGTCCATAGGCTTGCCCCCTGACTATTTGTCTGGTTTTACAAGGTTTCTCATCCCTATGTCATTCTGCTAGAGGAGGGATAGCCACTACGTTCTCTAGTATGTGTACCCCCTATCCCAGTACATACAATTATTGCTTGGGCAACCACTAGTAGAGTCTGTACCAGGTTGAGACTACTCTTATCAGGTAAATCAAATTGGATTTTGTTATTTTCACCCCTAAATTGTCACTTAAAAAATAGCTACTAGTTGAAATTGTTCTCACAGGATCAATTTCAAATGGCATTAGGAGCTATGCAGAGCTTGTTAGACCCCATAATTGTGCCAGAGGGCACGAGTTATCATCAAACCATACTATAAGCTCCACAATTGTTGCTGGAGGCCTTCAAAGTTGGGTGCTGCTTAGAGAGACAAAGGAAGAGGGCTGCTAAGGCCAAGGATAAGGATTGTGGCAAGGGTGACATGAAGGGTGGTAGAGGCGGATGATGATTTCATTATTATTATTTGTACATGTACTATGCATAATTTTTTTGTTTTGTTGTGACATGTATATTTTTTAGTTGATGGTGTGTAACGATTTACTTATTTTTTTGTGTTCGTCGATTGGTTAAACAATACGTGCCTAGTAGATTTAACAACTCTTTAATTGATTTATAAAACAAACACCTGGATCAACAACAACTAAAGAAACACTTATACTAATGACTTTATAAGGAAAAAGATTGTTCAATAAATACATATTAGGAAAAGTGATGTTCTACATCTAAGAAAAAGCAATCTCAGTCAATAAATACAGTGTTTTAGCGTAATAAAAAACATATTTAAAAAACATAAAATGTATTTTTCTTTTTCTTAAAAAAAAAGGCACAACTTTCGTTGTGGATAATTTTTATCACAACAAAATCGTGATTTCGTGGTGGTAAAAAAATTATCCTCAATAAAATTGTGATTTTATTGTGTTAAGAGGAATGCCAAAAATATGAGAAACAAATTACGATTTCATTATTATGTTTGTGATGAAAAAACATATAACAAAATTATAATTCCATTATATTTTTAGAATAAAAAAAAAGTCTCAATCTCTTAATAAGGATCAAGAGCAATTTTAATGGAGCCAATAATAACTCCCATGACGTCATATTAGGGCCTTAAAAAATCCAATAGCTAGAAACAAAAAGTTAACATGGGCACAAAAAAGTTCGTGTGAACCGACCCGACAGTACAGCCCTTTCTAAGTATGGGCAGAATCGACATTTAATTGTGTTTAAAGTTAGGGGAAAAGCGATATTCAATGTTTCTTATTTTAAAAAATAACATACTCTGAAATGTATGTCTCAGCATTTGCCAGTCTCTCATCTTACCCGTCCATTTGTAAAATGGAAAAATCTAACGGTAGTTAATTGATAGCCCATGCGTAAACCCCTTGAAAGATCATTCTTATGTAAATGCTCCAGCTCCACGAGTGAACCACTAAAACTGCGGGTCCACTGATACACCAAAAGAACCCGAACGCTTCGAAAGAGAGAGAGAGAATTTTTTAGAATTTTAGAGAGAGAAAGGATGAAGATCACGGCATTGTTGGTGCTTAAATGCACGGGCGAGGGTTCCGATCCCGTGATTCTGGCGAACGCTTCAGACGTAAGCCACTTCGGTTACTTCCAGCGTTCCAGCGTCAAGGAGTTCATCGTCTTCGTCGGTCGCACCGTCGCCAGTCGCACCCCTCAGGGCCAACGCCAATCCGTACAGCATGAAGGTCCTTTTCATAGGGTTTCTTTCGAAGACGTCGGTTGTGCGTTTTGGGTTATTTTCATGTCGTTTTTGTTGATCCGGATTGGCTTCGTACCGCTTTTTTTTTTCACCGTTAGGGAATAATAGAAATCATAATCCGTTTGAAATTTGAGAAATAATAATAATAATATATGTTTTGATCTCTGGTGATTTCTTTGTTTTCCTGAAGTGTTCGATTTATATTTTTTTTTGCAAAATTTGTGTAAGTTTATTTTTTTTCTGTTTGCAGAGTACAAGGTGCACACCTACAACAGAAATGGTCTTTGCGCGTTGGGATTTATGGATGATCATTACCCGATTCGGAGTGCATTTTCTCTTCTCAACAAGGTGAGACTCAGATCGCTGTTCATCCGTGCCTTGTTATATTGATTTATGGATTTTTGCTGCTTCCTTTGTGTATATAAGGCATGCTATTCGTTGCTTTGGAAAATTCGGAAGATATTGTTTGAGGATACATGATAAAATAAATAACTCTATTATGCCTCTGGTATTGCTTAGGATGTTATAATTGTGTAAGGGATTTCGTGTTTTTATCTATTTAATTTTTTGGAGATCCTCTTGGAACAGGCTCACCTCTTGTTTTCTTTTCCTTATTTTATCAATGTTTACTATCTTGGTATCATCATATTTGTCAATAACACCTACATTGCGGAATCGGGTCATGAAGTTCCTTGAGCATTTAACCAAAATTGCAAGAATAGGTACCAAGGGATTTGCAACAAATTACACATCCTGCTCAACCAAGTGAGCTAAACCCCCTTGGTACTTGAGAGTTTGACAAGATGGGTTATATCAACTAGTGTAAGTGTATAGTGAAGAAAGAAGGCTGTAATTAATAGAGATTGAGGTTGGGAAGTGGATAGTCCACAAAAAGAAAAAGAAAAAAAGATAATAATAAACAAAAACACAAATAAAATAAAAAAATGTTAAAATTTTTATTTATTCGTATTTCACAATTTGTAACACGGGGCAAAATTATTATTTAAAAAAAATTGAATTAGGGAAATATATGATATTATAATGTAATTTTAAATGTTACTATTATATTGAAGTGCATATCAACATACCAAGCATGCATATCCCCCATGTACCACCTATTACACACAGTAAAATAACAATTACGCATACCCATACCTGTACCAGAGTATTGTGTACTATGTACTATGTAACTATGTTCTGTATGCTCAAGAGTCTTGTTTTAGTGAGAACTCCATGTCTATAGAATGATTTCATGCAAGTTTTGATGGCAGACAAAGGAGGGTTAAGTATTGTGGTAAGCAAGTCACATATTTGCCTTTTGGTCTTATGAAACTTGGAAGTAATTGAAGTAATTGACAGTAATCATTTGTTAGATTAGAATAAGTTGTTATATTACTTATATCAGATAGGCTTAGTCTGATGCATGCTAATGTTTTATTAGGTGATAACAAAATACACTGTCATGCAGGTAATAGATGAATATCAAAAAAACTTTGGCGAGTCATGGAGAAATGCTCAGGAAGACAGTACTCAACCATGGCCCTATTTGAATGAAGCTCTGGCAAAATTCCAGGCATGTAAATACCTCTTTTATGTTGTATGAGCTTCAGTTAGAGGAGTTGTTGATTTTTGTTTAAAAAAATTGTTCAATATTTTAAATTGTGTTACATTATGCTAACCTTTTTACACAATTACGTATGACTCAAACCCCTTTATCTGTTCCCGTCAAATCTTCAGGATCCTGCAGAGGCTGACAAGTTGATGAAAATCCAGAGAGAGTTGGATGAAACAAAAATCATCCTTGTAAGCATGCAATACTTTATATTTGCAAAACAGTATATGGGTTCCCTTCATCTTTTACCTTCTAAAGTTACTTCTCTTTAAGACATTCTGTCATGTAGTTGTTCAATTTTAAACATAATGGTTAAATGGTAATTTTTCAAACTAAATGTTTGTTTGAGAAGTTGGCATTGGTTTAAAAATGCATTTAGCTTTAGTGTGTGCTTGGATTAGTGGTGAGTTGAACTCGCCAGGATTTTTGGAAGCAACAAATAGAAAAGATCATGGTGAGTTCATCACAAAAGCAACTACTTGTTTCTTCCAAAAATCATGGCAAGTACAACTCACCACCAATTAGATGACAATCCCAGCAGCATGCAGGTCAAGCTTTACTCCTATGAAGCCAAATGTAACGTACCATTGCAAATTTATCCTTTTCTAGCATTGTGGTATGGTATCCTAGATTTTACATTATGTCTGTCCACAGGTCTTCAATCATCAGTAATTTTGTTGCTATTAGTTTCTTTTTTTCCAGATTTGTTGCTGTTTCTTATTGATGTACTTTTAGTTGGTTTATGTTACACTAAATGTGGTAGTCTTGACTTGGCCATTCTACGAGGGTTGATGGGCTTTGTTCATTTCTTCCTGCACAATAGGCTTGTTTAGGTTCTCTGGTTTTCTGGTGTGTAGATCTCTTTCACCTTATGACGTCTTTCTGGTTTATAAACAGCATAAGACTATTGATAGTGTGCTGGCTAGAGGGGAGAAGCTGGACAGTTTAGTTGAGAAAAGTTCTGATCTGAGTGCCGCATCGCAGGTACACCTTAACAGCTCCTTTATACAACTTTGCATTTGGAACTAGCATACGAATGCATATATACTCACAGTCGGACATCTATTATTTGTGTTACTATTTTTCCTGTTACTAAAGCTTTGGTCTGTGTGATTATGGTCATCATTGAGCATGCATGATGAATGTTTTTTGTGATTAATGTCTTTGCTTGTTGCAAAACTTTTAGCTATGCTTTTGTTTTGGTGATCATACAAAATGATTTAATATGAACCACGTTTGATAAAATTTTAACACTGCTAATTTGGGACTTTGTTTAATACAATAAACATCTGTGCTGTTGGGTTTTTGAGTCTATATACCTCAGAATGTCCTTTCATCTAATCTGCTAATAATAGATTACTGTTAAGGTTATCGTGCTACAACATATTTGGTTACTTTTTTGGAAGAGAACTTTCTGTTAACCATTAATGGAATTTTATTTGCCCACTACTTTTACTGACACAAGAAAGAACCTTGATGCTGGCGTTTGAAACAGATGTTCTACAAACAGGCCAAGAAAACCAATCAGTGTTGTACCATATTATAAGCAAGCTTTCAAGCTTTCAGTATGCAGCGTGCTCCTCTTGAATCCTGTTCCGACATGGAGACTGTTGGATAGGAGAAAATAGCCTCATATGTCTATATCACTTCATTGTTTGCTTGGTGAAAATTATGTGATATAACCTATACATGTATTGTCTTACCGTGTTGACAAATTCAAATTCCCATTTACCTTGTGATGTTTAGTATGATAATTTATACTATGCATAAATTATTGTTTTGGTGGAGTCATTCCATGTTTAATTTGTTGTTGCATATTGACATATTGTCATGTACTCTTATCTACCATGGTCCTTGCATTCGTGTTATTCATTTTGTTGACCTTGGAGTGTTTATTGCGTATTATTGTCATTTTATCCAAACAACAAAATACTATAGGTAATTAATTAGAGCTTGAATCTACTGATGTGAAACCCTTCACACTAAATATCACAATAAAGGACAAAATTACTTTAATAGATTGTAAGAATTAAAATGGCTGCAAGGTGAGATGCAATAGCGTTAGACAGGAAGCATCCCCTGAAGCTCTAGTTAGTTTCTTTAGCGAAGCAAACAAAGGGATCTTAAATGATTATTTATTTATTTATTAAATAACGGGTAAAGCATATTGGTAAAAAAAAAAAAACTTTTTATTGAATGCTTTTTATTTCCATTAATTAATAATTAATATTCTGATACTGTTGAATCCCTCAGTTATCTATCTTTTGATTTCCTTTCTTGCACTTTTTTTTGTTAAAACTTAAGATAAAGATGTTTTTTCCCCTTTTAACTTCATTCCTTCGGGATTGGATATTTCGGCCTCCGAGTTGTGCAGAATAATTTATTTTCCTCATGTCCATTAATTCTACTAACTAAAACTAAACAGGTTTGTCAATAAAATAAAACTGATTGTCAAGACAGTGGTTACTGAGATGTACTTTTTGTTAATTGATTGTCAATTTTTAATTTACAGGACATTATTGAAGCCAAGAGAAGATTAGAAAAATAAATCCAACTTCATTGGCTGGTTTCACATTTTGAAAATAGACAAATTTATATTACATAAAAAGTATTGTATGTACCAAAAAAAAATATAAAAAAGTATTTTCTAAAATTAGTTTTAACATATTTATCATATTTTATAATAAATAAATCCCCTGTATATGTATATTATATCATATTTATAAACAAAAAGTGTTTGGATATTTGGTTCTAAATATTTTGGTGTTGATTGTTAATGCACTTCAATTAAAAATGGAGTGTGTGCTGATTAACAATCCCCTGTAGTATACATGTTATAGTTAATATTTTATCATATTTCATAGGAAAAGTTGTAGTTAATATATCTACATCTAGGTTATATATTACGTTACATGGAAGGTTGTATAAATTGTAGAAATTGTACTTTAGGGCATAATTTTTTGCATTGAAATGAAAGTAGAGAAAAATAAATTAAAAGAATGACAAAAAGAATAAGAAATTCTCGGTTTATTTTAGTATGGAGGTATTGCTTATCCTTTTTTTTCCCCTTCTCCTTGTAAAGAGAAGTTTGGTCAAACACAGTTAATAAAAAAAGTCAAAATTATAAGGAGTTTTTTTTTTATAAAAAAGTTAAGAAAAAACAATTTTTAGATAAGCTAGTTTTAGTACATTTCTTTTTTTCTTAATTTTGTTCTAATTTATTCTCTTCCATTCTTGCTATTGTCTCTAACATCTGATTGCTCTCTCCATGAAATCCCTTAATCTTGCACCCATGCATTATTGATTTTTTTAGTTATCATACTAATTATTATGAAGTATCTATTGATTTTGTTGATAATTAATTTTCGTTGAAAGATCTGATTGGTCATTTTTAATAAATTCTTTTTTTTCTAATTATATTTTTTTTTATCTATAAGACTCAAATTTTTTTTTAGAAGGACTGGGTCAAAAATCACTCAAATCAAATACTTATAATATATATTGTTGATTTGATTTATTGGAGGAAACAAATTTTCAATTATTCCTTTTTAAGTTGTAAAATTACTTTACATCTATTGAACTGGGGGGAAGAAAGACCGCCAAATGCAACTAAGAGAGGGGAAATGTGTCAGGACCTTGGCTAATGAGAGGAAACACTAGTAGGGGCACAAACGACCATGGAATTCCAAGGGTTTTCCTTTTGGTAGGCATAGACCATGATGCATCAAAATTAGGAGAATACGCATTAATTTCAAGCATATTTTAAAATAACCTATATACATAATAATAAATGATATATATTAAATTTATCAATGCAATAAACAACCATTGTTTGATGTATATTAATTTTTAATCTGATGCTTAGGCATAATTAAATATTATAGTCCATTCATCACAATGCATTTTGTGAGAAAAAATTATCTATTCTATAATCATTGTAATTACTTGTTCAAATAAAAAAAAATGAGTACTCAATTATATGTATTTGTTTAACAATTATAATTATAATTTCAATACTATTCTAATATATTTTTTATTATAAAATATTTTATTTTATAATTATTTGTTCTCATCCCTCCTTATTTGTTCCATATTATTTAATAGTATGTAATATACACTTTATATAAAATATTAATTACAGGTAAAATACTTTTAATAAAAGTGTTAGATAGTCATTAAAAATTTATTTAAATATTTAGTTACGATATTTATGCTACTCGTGTGTATTAATAGAAGTTGACAGGAAGATAAGTTTTCTTTAAAGAGATAAACATGTGTAACCTATTAGGAAGACAATATAAGAATAGAAGTATAAAATAAAATTTTTAAAATATATGGAAAAAAAAATCAAACAATCCTGTGTCCTAAATTGAATAATAGGGATATAAAACTTTAGCTTCAACCACAAAATTAATATGACACGGGTAGCATAAATAT
>PYAF01005734.1:1631683-1653026 GCA_007407185.1 Glycine tomentella
AAGTATAAAATAAATATTTAAAAATATATGAAAAAAAATCAAACAATCCTGTGTCCTAAATTGAATAATAGGGATATAAAACTTTAGCTTCAACCACAAAATTAATATGACACTACTTTTAATAAATTTATTAAAAAATGTTATAAATATATTTTCTTCAGTTGACACTTGCAAATAAATTTTTATTGAAGTTATTTTAGAAAATTATTTATTTTTGTAAATTTTCTTCCAAAGTTTTAAGTTTAAACAATATTTTTAAATTTGTTAAATTAAGCATGTTAATAATTATTATTTATTAATTCAATTTATTTATTTTTTATTATGTAAAAATATAAACTTCTTTAAGAATTTAATTAGATTATATTGATAATGTTAAGAAAATTTTTCAATGTTACATAAAAATATTTTTTTTTTCATCTAATACATAATCTCTTACTTTGTAAATTTTAAAATTATTAGTACGGTATATTTATTAATGCATAAAGAATTAAAAAAATAATTTTGAGGCCTAAAAGTATTATATATAGAATAAAGTAATTATATTTAAAAAAATTATTAATTACTAACCTTCCGTCTAATCAAATATCTTAAGTAATTACTTTTTTAATAAAATTCTATTTTAAATATAAAATTGTATTAGTAATATTAAGTAATTATAAATATTACAATCTTTTATTTTTTATTATATAAAAACATAGTTGTGAAACCTGGTCTGGTCATTGACTTGGTCAAGATAGTGGATTAGTGGTCTAACTGGTTGGTAAATAATTGGTCCAGTTTAACCCGATATATATTACAAATTCAAAATTATATATGTATATATTATATATAAATATATAACTAACATTATTTAAGTAAAAAAAATTATCCATACTCTAAAATTCATTTTTTTCCAAAAAAAAAAGATAAAAAAAATAAAAACTTGGTCAAGGTCTGACCAGTCCAATCGGAAACCCATATGGGTTTGACCGAATCAACTCGAGTTAGTTGCATTTTCGGTTCAAACACAAAATCGGCTCGATTTGACCATCGGATTCCGATCCAACCGGTCCAGGTCGATTTTTACAACACTGAGTACAAGATCTTGAACAAGGATCTTGAAGTCAAGATCTGATCTTTATAAGATCTCCTAATAAAAATGGTGAACAAATCTTCAACATGAAGAATGAGTTAGAAGAGCCCTTAAGATATATTTAAAAAAGAATAATTTTTTTCTTCTATCTGAGATTTCCAAATAAAATTTACCACTAAAAAAAATAAAAAAAATTTAAAGAGATCTTCAATCTTATATAATAATATATGATCTATAAAAAAGTGATATAAAATTTCAAATTGGAATTTATCATTAAAAGGAAGATGCTCTAAAATTCTCTGGAGATGGAAGCAACCCAGAATGACAAGCCTTGCAATTGAAAACAAGGTGAAGAATTGGAAAGAGAGAAAAGGAAAAAAGTATGTTTTTATTTATAAAATAAAAATCTAATGCACATATACTTACAGTAATCTCCAATTTTTCCAACCGTTGATTGTAAAGAATACACATCCAACGCATCATACTTGTTTCCCACTTATTTCTCACGGTGGGAAATTTGATGAAGTTTTTCTCATCTTAGAATCCATCCACAAAACAATACGTCCACAGGTCACTCCTCACTTTCTCTTCTCTCGTGCTTTATCCGTCCCGTCTCTCTCTCTCAATCTCATTTCTCTGCCTCTGCTTCCTCTTCCTCGATCTCACCGTAAGTTCTTTCTTCGCCCTAAACCCTAATCCTCATTTCTCCGTCCATTCCATTCCATTCCATTCTCTCTGTACTTCTCCTTCGTGATCATTTCGCTCTTCTCTTCTCCTAGGGTTAGGCTTTTCCGATTAAGGTGCATTTTGACCTGCGTGCCTATCGATTAACTACAATGTAATCGGTGTTTTATGCTTTTCCTGATTTTAATCTACGAATATTATGTGATGATTGTTGTGCTATCGCTTAACTCGTTGTTTCTGCGTAGAGATAATGTTATCCGAGTTGTAGCAACGGATAAGGAAGCGTGGATTTCACTTAGGTTTATCCTCCTTCACTGTTTTCACCAGTGGCTGGACCTAGAATTAGTTTAAATTCCATGCAAATATTAGTTTCGTGTTGCTGTCGTTGAATGGAGTAAGAATTTAGTTTAGAGAAGAAATTAAGGGAATAATCACTAATGCAGTAGTGCTTGTTTCAAGTTAGTGGCGAAACGCTAATACGTAGAGTAGAACTCACCGCGGAGCTTCACTAGTAATGGTGCATTGTGGATGTGTTGTTCATTTTTGGTTTTGTTCCCAACAAGGCAGTGGTATCTAGTAGAGTTTTTTGTACGCGATTACAAAGCAGGCTAATGTTTTATTATATGGTTCTACTGTATGAACTATGGGTTTGGTGATTATTTTGAGTTGATGAAATGCTGTTTTAGTGGTCTTGAGGATCCTCTCATTGTATGATAATTAGTTTTTGAAATCTTAATTTGTGCATATGTTCAATTTGACGACCTCCTGAGTATCATGCTAGCACTCATTGATATCTTTTAATGAGAAGAACTTTTTTTCTTTTAGAAGGTTATTTGTTTGTTATTTTTTGTGTAGCTGAATTCCCTGGACAATCATCATGGCTGGCAAAGGAGGAAAATCATGTCCCATATGCACTGAGGAGATGGACCTGACTGATCAGCAGCTGAAGCCATGCAAATGTGGTTATGAGGTTCAAACTTCTTTATTTACCGATATATGGACTTATTGTCATGAAAATCTTCTTTTGTTAGTGTTTTTTCTTAATTTTTTTTGTTAAACACCCTGGTTTTGATCGTTGCTCAGTATTTGTGCTTTATCCATCATCCATTTTGTGAAAATGGAAAGTTGGGATTAAAGCTGAACAGTATGGCATTTCACTAAAGGCAATAGTGAGTTTAAACATATATACTATTATACTGCTCATCCTGATAATCATATTTGTTCATTTTCTCTCTTCCTCTACCGTTTCCACAGATTTGTGTCTGGTGTTGGCATCATATAATGGAAATTGCACAGAAGGATGAAACTGAGGGCCGTTGTCCAGCCTGTCGTTCACCTTATGACAAAGAACGTATTGTGGCAATGGCAGCAAACTGTCAAAGGTTGTTTTTGTCATGTCGAGAATTTCTAATTTCTGTATAATATTTTATTATTAAATGGTTAAACTATTGTTAGGCAATACTGATTGGCTTTACTTGCTTAAACAGATTGGTAGCTGAAATGAATTCACATTATAAAAAGAAAATGCAGAAATTGAATTTGAAGCCTAAATCAGTGGATGGAAGGAAACATCTTAGTGATGTTAGAGTCATTCAACGGAACCTAGTGTACATAATTGGGCTGCCTCTAAACCTTGCAGATGAAGAAGTGAGTTCTTCAATGTTATGCATCTAACTGTTGCTAGATGCATCTATATGGAACATGACAAGCATACTCCATATAAGTTTTTGCATCTTTTTCATTGTAAATGTTTTCCCTTGGTTAATAACATTTTTGTTTGGATTATACCAGCTACTTCAGCGCAGGGAATACTTTGGCAGGTATGGAAAGGTTATGAAAGTGTCAATATCTCGAACAGCAAATGGCATAATCCAACATTCTGCAAACAACAGCTGTTGTGTGTAAGTTGTTTTGAATGTCTCAAAAGCAATCACCCTGCAGTGAGTTTTAAGTAGAAGAAAATTATAGCCTTTCTCTCATTTTCCTCTCATTATTTTATTTTCCTTTCTGTCTATTTGAATGTTGGTTCAGTCATCTTGTTTCTATGGTTAGAGATCAATTATTGTAGGCTGTTGTCATTTATATGTGAAGTTGTATTTCTTGAATTAAAATTTCTTATTTTCAGGTATATAACATACTCTAAAGAATCTGAAGCAGTTCGATGTATTCAATCAGTGCATTGTTTTGTATTAGAAGGTAGACCCTTGAGGTAAGGATATTCAATTTTGATTGGGTTTTGGTGAGGTCTTATTGGCCACAGGGTGATGGGTGGTTTCTTTGCATTTGCAGGGCTTGTTTTGGAACCACGAAGTATTGCCATGCATGGTTGAGAAATGTGGTAAAATATAATAGATTCAAGCCGAGTTTATGAATGTTTTGTTACACATAACTATGTCTTTGTGCTATTATATAAGATCTTGCTGATTCAGCCTTGCAGCAATAGAGATTGTTTATATCTGCATGATCATGGTTCTCACGAGGATAGCTTTACCAAAGATGAACTAGTTTTAGCATTTGCTAGGTATGCTTGTTTCTCACGTATCCCATCCCTCCATTTTTAACTTTTGAACTTACTATGTATATATCACCTATATAAGCATCGGCTAGTTGTCTTTTAACTGTGTCTTATGGCTTATACTTCTGTGGCTCTGCTAATAGATGATTGCTTTCAGTTTTTGTATAGTAAGCCTACAAATTATTTAAGTTTATACACCAGACAGGCAACATCATGCATATCTCAATCATTTAGATTTTTCCCTAGTTTCCAGAAATATCTTACTCTCAAATTTCACTATTTTCTATTTATGCTTGAAGTTGTACTGCCTTTGATTATATTTTTGTTGTTTTTCTTTTTGGATGTTAAAGGAGTAGAGTTCAACAAATCATTGGTGCTACAAATAATTTGCATCGGCGTTCAGGGAACGTTTTACCTCCACCAGTAGATGATCCTAAACATATGTCATCAGCCACCAAATTAGTGTCCCAAAGTCCTTTAGATGTAAGTTTTTGCTCACGTGACTTTTGTGGAAGGTTGTTTGTTGAGGGTGATATATTACTTCAATTCTCAATTTGTTCACTCTTATATCTTGTTATTTATTAGGCAGTGAGCTAACTAAAGTCTTTTATTATCCTCACTAGAAATGTGAGAACCAGATTAAAGGATTTGCTTCAGGTATTGGGGCTGTCAATTCAACTGTGCTTCCTGCTGTGACCTCTTGGTAATTAATTTATTGATTGGTGGGTTTCTCACATTAATTTGTGCTTAGTGTGAATGCTGAATTTTTTGGGTGTATTCTTTTAGGGTTAGGTGTGTATCGGGCAATCTTCCACATGATCCAAGTTCATCATGTTCTGGTAATCTGGCAAATAGTAAGGTTGAGGCATCTAATGCACAAGCCCTTGTGTCAGGAGTTGCTTCCACTGAAAGGTCTATTAATACAAGAAAATCAGGGGAAGCTGAAAATAGCTCTTCTGTGTGTTCCATTGGTGCTTTCGTACCTTCAGAGACGAACAACCATAATATTGGTGGAAATTCTAAAACATGTGAGTCAAGTGTTTTCAATGAAGTTACTTCGGAGAAATTTCTTGGCATTGTATTGTCTAACTGTGAAACATTTCTAGCAGCTTTTATGGGCAATGATCAAGATATTGTAGCACCTTCTGTGAGCACAGGCTTCCTGGAGCTCTCCAGGCAACATGATTTCAATATTGATACTGCAGTTGGCATTAATTCAAATGGGGATGTGCATGGCTTATGTTCAGGCTTATCATCTATTAGCATTAATATTCATCTAGAAGATTCATATTTAACTCCTGATTCAGACAGATTACCTTTTACTCGTAACTCAATCGATTCCTCTCTAGGGCGGCATCTACAGCAAGATAATGAGTATTCAACAGAACATTCATCCACACCAGCATTTTGGGAAGATATCATTGTGGATGACGTACTAAACATAGACTCTGAACAACAAAAAATCTGCAAAGGCATCGATTATTCGTCATCATCTGGGCTCCATTCTACTTGTCTACCTCAGAATGTAAACCAATCAAGCCATCAACCATTTCAGCAAGATCAAATTTGTCGCCAGAATCATTTCAGAAAACATTCTACTGAGTCTTTTGATGAACACTTGGAGACAGGACATGTTAAATATGTGGAGAGTAAAGATAATGGTACAGGTGTTGATAGTATGGTTGCTTCAGACATGGGAGAGAACAACATTATATCTGATATTTTGTCTTTGGAATTAGATGCATGGGAAGGTTCATTAGTTAATTTGTTGGGTGAGAGTGATGAACTGTACAGACCCTTTAAAGCACCTACTTTGCGGAAAGTCCAAGACAAAAATCAGTCAAGGTTTTCCTTTGCAAGACAGGATGATTTCATGAATGGGGCATCTAATTTGCAGCAATCATTTGTGGTTACTGGACGTGATCCTGAAGGGAACTTTTCATCAGGTGCTTTAATGGGAAACAGAAACAAAGATACACTCACTGGAAAATACCCACATGTCTTCCCATCTGGCAATTCTGTACCATCAGATAAATTTGTTGGAAGTCAGTCTTTTGTGCCATCTAATTTTTCCTGTAAGTGCTGATTATTGACATGATTAAGTGCTCCTTTTTGTGAGTGTGGGGGATACAGGTCCATTTCTTTCAGGTCTTCGTTATCATGATTGCTTATACTTATCTGAGTTTGTATCCATAATTCTTGCTGATATATTTTGTGTTTGGTGTTCTAATTTCTGTTTCTCTGGTTTGCCATTCTTATTTACTGTGATATTCTGCTTATTCTATTAGTATTACTTGGTTGTTCATCCTTTGCCTTTTTAAAGTTCCTGTATTATCCCTTTTGCTTTATCTTGTTTATTTTTGATAGTAGGAGAAACATGGTATTTTTAGCACTTCTACAGTCCTGCTTTGTGGATGGTTCTTTTTAGTTCTTCATTGGCTCATTATGTAGCCCTGGAGTTTGTTGTAGGTTGATGTAGGTTTAAGATGATGAATTTATGTGTTTGATTGGAAGTATAATAGTATAATCTGCTATAATAGTTTGTTGAAAAATACTAAGCAGTGCCCTTGGGGATTGAAAAATACAGGAATCAAAAGTGGAAAGTTTTTATTGTGAAGTGTAATACATGTACTCCTTCAGTCCTTTGTGATTTACATTGCAACTCTAACGTATCCTATTGTCCAGAGGCTCCACGCTATGCGTAGGTAAGGGGGAGGAATATTGTACGCCGCCTTACCCTTGCATATGCAAAGAGGCTGTTTCCGGATTCGAACCCATGACCAACAAGTCACCAAGGCACAACTTTACCGCTGTGCAAGGGCTCGCCCTCATTTACATTGCAACTCCAATAATAAAAACTTTCTATTGATTGATTCCTTAACCACTGGTTAGCAAGACCATAGTTTGCTTTTAGCATTTTTTGTTATTATTTCTGTACATATGTTGTATGTTCTGTTGGATTTTGATTTATGTTGTTTATGTGGCCTTTGACTTTAATCAAGTAATGTCCTAATCAGTAAAAAAAGTGTTATTCAAGAAATTCACTTTTGAACTTGCCAATTAAGGACCTATTTTACTATGCTAATCTATCAAACGCTTCAGCTCTAACTATAATTTTGTTTTATAATATATAACAAATATCAATTGGGAAGGATTTTTAGGTCATATATTCCATGCCATTCTTTATTTCTGTTAATTTCGTTCATACTGTCAAATGTAATTTAGGGCTTCTTAGCATGATATTATTTATTGCTGTTAATTTTGTTTACTATTGAACTGAGTTTGATCAAGCTGATATTTACCCCTTCTTTATTATTTGGATTTTATCAGTGTCAAAAGCTCACTCATCAGGCCCACCAGGATTTTCATTGTCCGGCAGAATACCTCCAGGGTTTTCGTATGGGAGAGTAGAACCGGATAGTAATACTTCTATTATAACTCTTTCTTTATGGTTTTAGAGTTACTCCATCGTTTGTTTTTATTGCTATGTTTCTCAATCTTGCTTACAGTTTTGTATTTGTAGAGAAATTCCTTATAAATATTTTATTTTCCAGTGAAACATGTGCAGCAGCAGTATGTTTCTCCAACTGGAAATATTGGCAGCATGGGAGATGAACTTAACAATCTTGCGGTATTGAACTTTGGTAAGGGCATATTGACTGAAAGGCTGAATAATGCTTCTTTTGACATGAGGCAAACATCGCTTCCGCAGTTTATTCCTGGTGAAGATGATCCTAGACTTAAGCTGTTAATGCAACAATCCACACCTGCACCGAATTTTAGACTTCCAGATCATGTTGGAAATAGGTTTCCCCCCCAAAATGATTCTTATAGAATTTCCTCAAGGTTTCTTGATCAATTTCCGTCTAACAGTCCATCAATTTATGAACAATTACATTCTCAACAGTTCAGTAGTAATACTCTTCCATCAAATAACCAGTGGGGTAGCTGGAATGATGCCAAGAATTTCAGTGACCTGTCTATATCAGAAGTAATGAATAACGAGAGAGTGGGATTTAGTAATTTCGTGCCTAGTTATGAGAATATCAAGTTTTAAGCACCTGCAACTAGATCAATGATGGTGACAGTTTTGTCTCAACTGAAATTCCTCTTCAATGCACTATGGGCCCTCAGATGACATTCGATGTGAACCAAACCTTGTCTAAAAAATCAGAGATTCCTTGAATGCTCTGAATTCCGTTGACAATTGTGCTATCAAATGGTCAGTAGTATCAACCACCTTACTTGCCAAGCGCTAGAATCCGTCTTTTCCTTCATTATGGTAGGCAGAAATTACTGGCAAATGGGGTCAATTTTTCTGGGTTACAGATCTGGCTTGGCCTCGGAGGATTTTATGGTGAGTTTAAATGGTGCTCTGACTATATTATGCATTGGTTTTTGTGCTACCATATGTTGCATGTGAAAGGCTGGATCAATCATATAGGGCTAAAAATCTTTACTTAGAATCATAGATTTTGCTTCTCCTAGTTTACTTTCTAAAATATGTGCCCAAAGAAATTTGCTTGACTGTACTTTAATTTCTTGCCTTTTATATGATTGGTTTAGGATAATTACTTGTTCTCCATCTCCGCAGTTGGGTCACAATTAGTTTATGCCATCAAACTGCAGAAACTGACAGAGCTAAGATGATTAGCGAAAAAGCCCATATATTTGAATGTTTTCTTCGTCCCCGAAACAGTTTGACCTGGCTTTGTTACTAAGTCGAACTTGGAATTATACACTGGTAATGTACTTAATTTATATGTGTGAATATAGATAAATATATATATTAATTTCTTAATAATGTTCTTCACGTGTTCCGGGGAGGTAGATTGCATTTTGGATTGCAATTGGATCCATTAAACTATCATCCATTCACATTTGATTACATTCAAATTCATCCATTTTTTACGTTAAAAGAGATTTAACGGATTGGATCAGTTTTAGCTAATAGATGATTGATGGACTATCTATATTTTTTATTTAATTTTCAATGGATATTCATAGGATTTAATCCAGATGCACATAAATGAGATAAAAAAATGTTATAATGGAGAATAAGATGTATTTGGATTTTTGGACACGGATATATATGTGGAAGTATATACAACATTTTCTAAAAACTCATTTTCTCACTTCCAGACCCAAAATTTTTCCAACTTATTTATTTTAATTAAAATCAATAAACTCGAATAATAATAATGCATATTGAAGACAAATGATTGTGATCGGGTTACAAATTGAGATGTTTTTCTATTTATAGTGCTTACCAAATTCTTAATAACTTTCACGTTATAGAGAATAATGGGGGTTGGCAAAAAATTTGGAAATTGGATGTTGCTGTAAAAAAATGAGTCTTTGACAGGTAAAGTGTAGGAGATTAACAACAAATAGGAAGTCTAGATGAGGACTGAGGGAGGTGTATTATCATCATTCCAATACGTTTATTGAAAGTATGTTGCACGCTACGCGAGATTGTCCACTGACTGTTTTGGCATGGATGCACATTATAAAAGTTGAAAAAAATGGGGATTCTTTGCAGAGAATTTATCAAGTTGGGTTAAATTTAATTTGCATTATGAAATTGTTCGGGATGATTTGCGTCCTTGGCCAAATATCTAGGCAACCCCTAACTATTTTTTGTAGAATTGGCAGAATAAACATAAGCATGATGGAGGTTTCCTCCATCAAACATTGGAAACTTAATCATACCACACTTGCTCAGCTGAACAGTATTACTGCTTGATCTTTTCCCTTGGGGATGGGTTTGGTTAGACACGAATGAATTAGTTAGAGGAAATGGAGGAATGACGGGATGTGGTGGTGTGTTAAAATACGAGACAAGATGGTGATTTAGCGGCTTTTCGAAGAAAGTAAAGTTACAATTTTCATGGCCAAGCTTTGGGGAGTTTGTGAGGGTCTGTAATTGATCCTAGTCAATGTTGTAGATTGGTAAGAAGAATACCAAAATAAATAAATTTTACTGTGTTAGATTTGTTACATGCCAATGCAATGTGTCAAGACATACTTAAATGATTCAATTTTACCAAAAGTCATTGATTCAGGTGGTACTGAATTTGGTTCTTTTAAGTAAGTTTTTGGGTTCCAGTCTTTTGAATGAAAAAAATGTGATTAAAAAGGTAGAATTACTAAAGGGAATCAGGTTTTCGAATAAAATTAGTTATCGATAAAATTAATAAAAATATTTTGTATGAATAATATGATTATTGAAAAAATAATTCAATTTAACATTGATAATGTTCATTTTAGATGATGTGACAAATTTTACAATTTATTATATATAATAAGTTAACTAAATTAGTGTGTTTTAAAACAAGCAAAGGACTAATTTGGTCAAATGGCTGCACTTTACGTTGACCAAAGTAAAATGTTTTGGAGGAGCATTAGTGGCTGTTTAACATAGTACTTCTAAAACATCTCATCTTTTGTTAAAATTTATTAAAAGTACACAATGGTGAAGAAAGACAATAAATAACAAATGAGACCTATAAAATTATGATTTTTAATAAATTTCAATTAAAAAGATTTTTTTTGTTAAAATAGTGTGTTATTAGAATTTTTCAACTTTTTAAACTTTAACCGATCAAAACTAAGAACAAAATAAAAATCAGATGAAGACTGAAAATGTATCTTAACTTTCATTTTATGGTTTAACAAATTTAGGATATGATTTGTAGGCGTAACCCACCCACACAATGGAGAAAAAAAAAGCTACCTCTTTGACTTTGGGCTGGTTTAGTTCAAACTTAACTTTAAAGCAACAAGTAAGTGGGTATAAGTAAAGAGTTTATTTGTTAGAGTATAAGGGTGAGATAAAATTTCACATTGTGTAGGAATGAAAAGGTTGAACATCATATAAATGAAAGAAAGACTAATATAATTTACTTATATAGTTGCTCATAGTCCACTGTAAAATTTTCCTGTGTTTATCCTCTTGATTTCTCAACATTCTATTAAATGCATTTTAATTGAAAATTGATCCTAAATAGCACAATTTTAACTTGGATTTTAATTAGAAACATCAATTCTAAATTTTTCTAATTATTCTTACTAATAATTTCCCTAGTTCTTAACGAAGAAAATATGAATATTTTTTGTGTTTTTATTGGATTAAATGCATTTATATTTTACTAGAAAAAAATTGGTACTTCGTGTCTTATTGTCTTTTTACATTTTTTTCAAATAACAAAATTAATAAGTGATTTATGAAGAGATTTATAAGGATATATATATATATATATATATATATATACACCAAAAATCTTATTTTCTTATACATAATATACATTTAGTCAAATCCATACATTAAATCCCGAAGAGGCCAAGCCCACGAATCTTGTCCTCAGTTTACAGATCTGAAGCCCAAACGAATTAAGGCCCGTAGCATACGAAACCCTAAGAATTCTGACCAAACTATATATTCATCGCATCATGAAAATCCATCACTTACTCGAACCCCAAAAACCCTAGGTAGAGAGCACTTCCTTTCCTCCCTCTATCACAGCAATGGCCGCCGCAGCACGACCTCTCGTCACCGTACAGTCCCTCGACGGTGACATGGCCACCGACGCCTCCGCCACCGTTCCCATCCCTGACGTCATGAAGGCCTCTATCCGCCCCGACATCGTCAATTTCGTACACTCGAACATCTCCAAGAACAGCCGCCAGCCATACGCCGTCAGTCGGCGCGCCGGCCACCAGACCTCCGCCGAATCCTGGGGAACCGGCCGAGCCGTCTCTCGTATCCCCCGTGTTCCCGGCGGCGGAACTCACCGCGCCGGCCAAGGAGCCTTCGGAAACATGTGCCGTGGCGGCCGCATGTTCGCCCCGACCAAGATCTGGCGCCGCTGGCACAGGAAGATCAACGTGAACCAGAAGCGCTACGCTGTTGTCTCCGCCATCGCCGCCTCCGCCATTCCTTCCCTCGTCCTAGCCCGCGGCCACCGCATCGAGTCCGTCCCGGAGCTCCCCCTTGTCGTCAGTGACTCCGCCGAAGGCGTCGAGAAGACCAAAGAAGCAATCAAAGTCCTCAAGCAGATCGGCGCATTCCCAGACGCCGAGAAGGCGAAAGACAGCCGTAGCATTCGTCCCGGCAAGGGAAAAATGCGAAATCGCCGCCACATCTCTCGCCGGGGCCCACTTGTTGTTTACGGAACGGAAGGCGCGAAGGCCGTTAAGGCGTTCCGTAATGTCCCCGGCGTCGAGGTCGCCAACGTCGAGAGGCTGAACCTTCTGAAGCTGGCCCCTGGGGGGCACCTCGGGAGGTTTGTGATTTGGACCAAAAGTGCTTTCGAGAAGTTGGACTCAATTTATGGGTCTTTTGATAAGCCCTCTGAGAAGAAGAAGGGTTACCTGCTTCCCAGGTCCAAGATGGTGAACTCGGACCTTTCCAGGATTATTAATTCTGATGAGGTACAATCTGTTGTGAGGCCCATTAAGAAGGATGTGAAGAGGGCCACGCTCAAGAAGAACCCTCTTAAGAATCTCAACTCAATGCTGAAGCTGAATCCTTATGCCAAGACTGCTAAGAGGATGGCCCTTCTCGCTGAGGCACAGCGCGTTAAGATCAAGAAGGAGAAGCTCGACAAGAAGAGGAAGACTGTCTCTAAGGTATAAGCACATATTATGATATTTCACTTTATTTACTTTGATTTTTTTTATTGTTTGCTATTTATTATTGTGTGTATATATGTTGATCATGGTTTCATGTCATGTGGTTTGATTTGAATTTGGCTTTTTGTATCATGTTACATATTACTAGTTTGATTAGCGTTTGTAAATGGGGATTTGGTTTTGCGTTTTGAAATGTTGTGCCAGTGTGTTTGATTGCAGGGGTTGATAGTTGTTTTGCTCTGTTTATTGGATAGTAAAAATCTGGTCTGTATTAGATGATTGGTGCAATTCTCTATGTACTTAAGATGGTTGCATTTTTACTTGTGGTAACCCCATTGTTTTGAATATGAACTTTCTTTTAACTTGTAAGTTTTATGCTAGTTGAAAGTATATGTCAATTTCACCTGCATTTGAATTGTGCTAGCGTAACTGCTAGTTACCCGTGACAGTTTTGATAATTTGGTAATAAATGGTGCTTAGTTTATCTATAAATAGAGGGTGATTAAGTATATATTAAATGTGTTTATCTCCTAAGATCTTGCATCATAAAACCTTGTGAAAAAATTCGAAAGTTCTTATAAGATAATCACAGGCTCTAATCATAAGTTGCTCTGAAAAGCTCTTCATTTGAATGTATCTGAAGATTGGATTTGGATGAGTCTTGGTTTAAGCACCCGGTCTCTATTTTTGTTGTTTTGTGCATTTTGCAATGCATTTTTATGTGACTTACTAGTGTGGGACACTAACAATCTCTTTCCAATACTCATTCTCCTCCTAGTGGTTGATGATATTAATGTGGGTGGGACTGGGATCCACATATTTGAAGGGATTCAAATGAATTTCGCCCAATAAGAGAGATTTTTACTAATATTTATCGTTTGATTAGCTGTCTAAATGTTGTGCATTATTTCAAATTGACCTTATTTTTCCATTGTTTCTTTCAGGAGGAAGCTTCTGCCATCAAGGCTGCCGGGAAAGCATGGTATCACACTATGGTGTCAGATTCTGATTATACAGAATTCGACAACTTCTCTAAGTGGTTGGGTGTTTCACAGTAAACTTCATGATTTATTTTTTCGTATTAGATTTTTGTTTTATATGCTCATCAGAACTAAATATCTTTATCTTTGGTTTTTCTGTTTTGCGGGTTAAGGTTATCATCATAATTATGCAGACAATGTGGAAATTTTGTTTGTTGGATTTTAGTGCAAATTCTGGTTGTCTTATAATTAAAACAGCTCCTCTTTTATTATGCTTTTCTAGTTCATTTATTGTTAATCTTATGTTTGGTTTTTTCATGACAAAAGACTGATAAAATCTATGGTTTGACGAAATTTTAATGGCTGTCGGTACTCATCTTGCTTGTGACCAGTGATATGTACACCGGAGACCATCTGTTAACCTCATATACGACATGGTTGATCAATTTATTAACATTTTTTTTAATATATAAAACCACAATCGGATTAATTCCACCTTTTTAACTTTCTCTCAACAGAGTTTGTGGTATTTTTTTAGGTTTTTTTAACAGTGTCCTTTAAGGGATTAAAAGAGGAAATGTTTTATTGAAAATATTTTTTTCTTTTACTTAGCTAATATTTTAAGAACAATGATTTTTTGGGATCACTCTTTATATTATAAAACTTGAAAAAAATACAGTCTAAACTTGTTGTTTTTATATTTAATTATGTTTAATGGGTTTTTTTTATCTCGGTTTGAATTTTAGTTGTATTTTTATAGTTTTTATGTAAGTGAAATAATGAGGTAATTGCTAACGTTTCAAATTAAAAAAACTTGAAATTGTATCTTAAAAAGTTATCATTATTTTATTATTTCTAAAGGACATTTTTGACTGAAATTAAATAATTTTTTTTAGAAGATAAGATCAATGAATGTAATTTTTACGGGGACCAATGAATATAATTGAAAACATTAAAAATTACATGTATATTTTTAGACTGTCATTTTTTTTTCTTTCCATTCCTTTTGCTCCTCAACAAAAAACTTGTCATATGAGGTGGAAAAAGCGGCTTTTTCCCCCTATCTATTTCATTAGTCTTTGTCAGATATCAAAACCCATCCAACGCAAACGTATCATAAAACAAAAACGAGCATGGATGATGGCAAGAAAAAGTTATAACACGATTAATTAGCAATACAATGTGAAAAGAATTCCTAGTCATTGGCCATGATTTGCTAACCAGATAACTCATTGTTCTTATTTCAGTCTCAATAGTTTGTGTGAAATCCTACAGGCATTTTATTATTTCTGTAATCTAATAGGAATATAATACCCTCAAAATCCTTCCATGTTGGTAGTGCTAATGTCAATATCGGTGAAGCCCAGAGGTGTCAAATGGGCCGATCAAGTCTAGTCCGTTAGATCAATTTTCATAGGTCATGTTTTTTTGACTGAGCCAAATTGGCCTATTTATTTATTTATTTTTATAAATTTACATTAATTTTAAAAGAAAAAATAAGAATAAAAAATAGTCTAAAATTTTCCGTACTCTCGTTACTTTTTTTGTTACACCCCATTGGATTTCGAAATGTCCAATCTAGAATGTTAATAACTTGATTATTTTTAGATAATAATAAATAGAAATAACGTTCTTAAAGAGTCTTATTGAAACTAAGAAATATAAGTCTATCCTGTTATTCACACCAGAATAAATGAAGAAGAGCAGAAATAACATCCCATTTTCGATCCTGTTATTTACACCAGTACTTCGATTGCCTTGGACAGCTTTGCTGCAAAGGAGCATTTCACTGTTCTGTTTTTGAGGGAATTATTTGCTATCAGTAAAATAAAAAAATACAGTAGAGGTAAGTATTGGTGCCAACTTTTGTAAATAAGAGTAGAACTTGGTAAATGATCTTACCAAAGGAGTTTCTAACTTGCCAATTTGGTTTCATTTTTGTAAAAGGGAATGTTGAACTCTGTCCATATACTTCAGGATGTTAGTGGAATAATAAAGCTTGACAGGTACCAGTCCTAATAGTGTGGTATTTATTAATATCTCTTTGGAGGACAATACCATAATTAGCTACAGCCTACAGGACCTTTGGAACCAACATCTAACATGCTTTTCCATTTGCTTTTCTCCAGAATGACACTGTTTTAGGCCCTCCAAGTTCCGCTGTTGGCCTTGGCTGGAAAAAGGTTAGAACATGGAAGAATAATATATTTATTTGTTTAACGATGATTTCATGTTTTTAGCTCTATTTTCTTATCTTAAAGCTCTAGCTAATATATAGCGCAACTGCTTGATCAGTTCTCTTGAAAGGTGTCTTATAAATGGTCATGGATGAATGAGCTTGTACCACAAAGAACTGTTGCTTATGTTAATCAAAGATCTAAATATTGGAGAAATGCAAGTTTGAGACACCTTGGCCTTCTTGGCAAGAGTCCAAGGAGTTGAACCTCGTTATGGTTAGTTCATAGCAATTCTTTATGCTTACACTCATTATTAAATTCAATATTGAAAACAAAAGACTGACATTTGAGATGAAAATTAACTTTTGACTGTGCATAACATGTTTGACATTCTGAAGACTTGCTAGTGGAACTGTGCAGAAAAGAAAAAGAGGCAAATAAGCCCGATCCAGATATTGATGCCTAAATGAAGGTAGAGAAGTGGTCTTCTTTTGTGGGGATGTGTTTTTCATACTAGAAAAGCGTCCCTTGTTTGTCCTTTTATATTGTTGAATAACTGGTAACTCCAAGAGAGAAAATATATCAGCTTAACAATTTTAATATCAATATCTGTTTGATGTTAGAGATTCCTCTCTTCTACTTGCTGTTTATTTCAAAATTTCTCACCAGTTCAAGAAATTTGTAATGAAGAAAATTATAGGTGATAAATTAGTTGTAACTACAGACAAAGCAGCTACTTCTAATCTCAGTTACATTGGCAGTTAGTTATCTTGAAATCAAGTGCATCATCTATTTCTTTTCCATACAAAATAGAAATGACTGATAATTAAGTGGTTGTTCTTTTCACTCAATGTTCAGGCTATAGCATCTGAAGGACAGAAGGGTACTTTGATAACAGATAATGTCCTAAGTGTAAAATTTATACTTTAAAATCCATATCTGATCTTCATGAATTCATTTAATATTTTGTTTTAAAGCCTCTTGTTTCTTTATATGTATATGCATCTGCAGATTTTGGGACTAGGGGTTTGCAGTGATACTGTTGTAGGAAATGCAATGTTGAGCCATGAAACGTGTTACAAGTTACAACAACTAAAATTAACCTGATTTCAATCTTGAAGTGTTATATTGTTTAGTCACCTCAAAATTGATTATACGTGAGATTCTTTAATACATCTGTAAATACAGGGATGCTGGTTGGACCAACTAAAGCTCTTTTCATGGATGAAATATCCCATTGGTTTGGATAGTTCAACAACTTTTCAAATCATGAATTCACTCAAGCAATATGTTCACATTCTGAAAGGAACCACAGTCATCTCACCCATGCAGCCAGAACCACAGACTTGCAATTTTTTTAATGACATTATTCTACTCTCTAACAACCACATTGTGTTCAGGGTCCCGGGCGAACACATGCTTGAATTTTTCGAATTAGTGGATTTTAAATGTACCGAGAGGAAAGATGTGGCATTTTTTTCTTCAAGAAATGTCCTTATGTTTATTCTCCATGACTAATCTGTCTACACTGGTAAAAGTGAGTTTTACATGTTTTAACAATTTTTACCATGAAAATTGTGTTATTTCATGTTGGGAGAAATCTTGATGAAGAACTTGCTAACTGAATTAGACAAGTCTAAGAGCCTCCTAGCTGCATTGACATCCAAAAAAGTATGGAGTGGGAAAATGGGAGCTGTTAAAAGCTTGCATATCCAGAGAATATTGTCTACACCTTCAAGCTTTTGCCAAGTAGGTTAAGAACTGGCGTGCACAGAGATTCAGTGGCTCATGGAGGCATATATGTGGGTACACTGTTATATGGTGTTGTTGTGACTTTGTTCAATGGATTGGCTGAACTTTCCATGGTGGTTTCAAGGCTCCCTGTTTTCTACAAGCAAAAGGGGGATTGTCTCTTCTTCCCTTCATAGGTATATGTTTTTCCTGCATGGATCGTAAAAATCCCCATTAATTTAGTAGAAGTTGATGTTTGGGTATTCCTCACCTACTATGTCATTGGTTTTGAGCCTTACGTGCAAGATAAAACATCTATGTTTCTACCCATACTTAGCAAACTTGTGAACTTATGTTTTATGCCTTGCCTCATTTTATATTTGAATCCTACTAATAAAATAAAATAATATGTATTTATATGTATAATCAAATGGTTCTAAACACTTGGGTAGTTTCCACTGACCATCCGTTTTTCTGAGTGGTTTTGTTTTGTCCTATTAAAAGCTATTTCGGATGCACAACAAAACAATCCCAGTTTTTCTCCCATATTCTTTACTAACAACGCTCTTTTGTTTCCTTTATGCCCCCAGGCAATATAGTTTTTACTTATGTTTATTTTTATGCCATGCTCATCATATAAATAATATGATATTTGGACTTATTATAGGTTCTTCAACCTAACTCACGGAGCCACCAGGAGTTGAAGTATTGAAATACAAGGATTCTTCATTCAATCATACTTTGTGAACTGATCCAAACCTAAATCACTTTTACTTGGTCCTTAATTTGATAAATTTTTGGAACGACTTCATATTGTATGCATTTAAATTGGTATTGCTAATTCAAGAGAAATAAAATTCGTTCAATTCTGTTTGGATTTGATTCAGTAAATAAATAGTATTAGACATTGGGACACTTTACATTGAAAATATCTTACAAATCTAACGAAGAAAGCCATTCAACTGGCAAACCAGGACTCACAAGGCTGAAGCACAAAAAAATGAAGTATTATGTCAAAATGTGACTTTACACACAAATTCTGCAACAAAAGGCCACGTTTCTTTTTTTTGGTGAAAACGAAAGGCCACGTTGATATTAGTCACTAGACAATAGTTACTCCCTCCCCTATTTCTAATTTTGTGATGATACATTTGTATCATTAAAAATATCTTACAAACCTATGTCTCTACTCGAAGGCAACAAAATCACTGCAATACAACAATTGTTATAAGAATCAGCTGAAAAATACATTGTGCTCTTCAGCTTTCTAACATATACTATTTTGGCTGTGGTTACAAAGGACTACGGTTACATTTACAGGCTTTACAGTGGGTGCAAGATATTCCCATGCCCTACTGCTGGCCGAGCAAAACCTCAGTCTTCACTCCAAATTTGCCCTACCTAACTGTAGAAGATGTTAGAATAGAAACAGACATGGAAAGAAAAAAGAAAAGTACATAAAAGATGAGAAGAAGAAAAACACATACCATATCAACAAATTGCTAGTGGTTAAGCGGTTTGACATGATAGATCATTTGTCTGCTTCTTGACATCAATTCCTACTGCCATGGTATCATCATATGTTGACAATACCTTCTTCTGAACAAAAAACAATAACGATATAAACTAGTCAAGTTTCATATTTAAAAACTCGAAGTTCATATTAAAGTTCATTCATCAAAACAGCTTCATGATGAGACTGATTAAGCATCACAAAGTTGAAGTTTGACGCAAATGAGACAGGCATTCAGCAGCCATTGGCTAGACAGAGGGTCAAGAAACTGACGTGATTACTTTAACACTGTTAGTTGTTATTACTTATTAACAAGGGACAATCATTTCCTAGTTCCTACATTTACAAATTTCTTTTGTTTTCTGAAGAAAGGTATTTAGGCATCGTGTGGAAGGGGGCTTATTCAGCTAATTTGGGATTTGGGACAGATCTTGAAAATTAGTATTGAGGAGGCCTTTAAAAGATAAGTGCATCATAATGTTATCAGCATAG
The DNA here is from genome assembly GCA_007407185.1 of Glycine tomentella. Lineage (NCBI taxonomy): Eukaryota > Viridiplantae > Streptophyta > Magnoliopsida > Fabales > Fabaceae > Glycine > Glycine tomentella. Next base: position 1,651,482 of record PYAF01005734.1, read on the forward strand.
TATTTTAATCTATGCAATGCAAGAGATAAATATTTTTAAACAAATAAAATATATTTTAGATTTATAATAAACAATTAATCAGCATAGTATTTTAATCTATACAATGCAAGATATAAATATTTTTAAACAAATAAAATATACTTTAGATTTATAATAAACAATTAATACAAGGTTATTTTTAACTATCCATAGTTTATTTTTTAAAAAATATTGAAATTCAATTTAGAAAAAAAATGAAAGAGATAAGAGGTTAAGGAAAATCCCCCAAAATGCTCTCATTGAAAAAAAAAATCCTATAGAAACGCTTTTCTTGAAGAATAACTTTTATTTTGTATACCTTGATGAATGCTTTAAGGAGAGTTCATATTAAAATTTATATACACTTATTAATCTAATAAATACTTTAATTTTTCAAGTAATTCGGGGCTAATCACAAATTAATATAAGAGCCTATATTTATTACATGAAAATCCTATCACGCCATTCACATGTAATTAGAAAAAGAGAACACTTTGGGACCTTCTCAGAGAGATCCCTTGACGCTTGACGCCTAGAGACTAGTTGAGTAGTTGGTAAAATTGCTTTAAGCTTGTGCAGTAATCTTTTGGGTTTAAGCTTGTGCAGTAATCTTTTGGGTGGGTCATTGACGCCTTGCCTAGTAGTATTTGGGGTGCCTCCCCATTCTATCACTTTTAGTCAACAAAAAAAAAGAAAGAAAGAAAGTGAGAACATGTGAGGCAAGGGTTGGCGGCAGACCTCTCCTTTGAATTTGTCCCTGTTAGGGCCTATCTACTGATACAAGCAACTTAATATATTTGGTAGTTAGTAAAACAAGTTATGTAGTGATAATGACAAAAATTGTGCACAACCCATAAAAGATCAAGATTGTAGACAAGGATTCATGAACCGACAATTGGTTAGGTGAAGAAACATGAATGGTTTTATATTATATTTCTAACATGGCTCGTCTCAGTTCTTGGAGAATGCACTGGCCCACCTACCTTGTGCTGAAATGGAACTTTTCTATCGGAAGAATGGGGTGGCAAGGATTGAGCTCTAGATACCATGTAATAAACCAATAATCCTAAAAGTTTAAGCTATTAAGGGAAAACACAAATGTTTTAGTTATACATTTATACTTCTAACAGGATTAACACGCTCTTGTTTAATTTTCTCAAACACAAAACATCGAGGAGATGGGGTTGTACACCCTACATATAACAAAGTCAGAGTATTATCTATGGATTTGGCATTTCACCTCCATGAACCACAGTAACTAAATATGATTAATCAGCTTACAAAATAGTGCAGATCAGTCAATTCAAACAAAATGATACTTGGAAAAATACAACTATGTTTCTTTTGAAACATGTTAACTTTATTTTGCAAATATGTGGAAAAACTAAATGGTCATCATTGGGATTGATATTGAAACTTACAATGGGTTCAAAGTCAGGGCTAGACAAGTTGACAGTGAGGTTTCTCATTAGCAACAAAACCTGCAAAAGAACACCAAACATACAAAAGTCAGTAACCAAGAACTAA
>PYAF01005734.1:1653126-1667140 GCA_007407185.1 Glycine tomentella
GCCTTTTGACCTTGAAATAAGTATCTCATATTTTCGTTCATAAACCATTCCAGGCATATAACAGAAGTGATGGACAACAATATAAAGCTTGCATGTTATACTGTGATGATTATTATGTTGGCAGCAAGATTTAAAAGCTCATTAAATGTCAATTTGGCCTAACAGTTTTTCTAATTAGATGCACAACAGTTATCCTTTAGAGTAATATAATATATAGCTTTAACAAACTTTTCAGAGATTTCAAATTGAGTAAAATCAGCAGCCGCGCGTCAGTGTTTCCCAAGACAATTTGATTAGCATATGTCATCTCGCCCACTTACCTTATCTTGCTTCAACAAACTAGTGTAAAAACTATAAAGGAACAGAGCAACCAGTCTTATATTTCACTACAGATTGAAGTGATAAAAAGTAGAATGTTCCTTACTCCACAACGAAAAGGGATCATAAAAGGCAACCAGAGCATTACTATGCCATTAATGTAATTTGGAAGTTTATATTGACTGTTTCATTATGGGAACATATGTATACCTGATGGCAATAGCCTGTCTAGTTCATTCAAAATTCAAGAAATGATAGATGTCATGGATTAATTCTCCCAAAAGCATAAGCTATTGGGTGAAAATACATGAATAGTTTTATGTTGTCTCTCTATTAAACCCCCTCATGCAAGAGTTCTTGGGCTTAAAGCGTAAGCAACGTATAAGCTCACCTACCTTATTTTGAAATTCAATTTTTTGTTAGAAGAATGAGGGTGGAAAGGTCCAAATTTTAAACCATTTAGACATACAAGTTTTGATACCATGTTATGAAGCAACTATCCCAAAACTAACATTGATAGGTGAAGGCATATAAATGATTTCAATTTATAGGAAAATTTCAGTACGCTTTTGTTAGAGGACACATCTAAGACCAACTAATTCCAGTAACAAGGTTCGTAGTCTGACTCTAAACTCAAATGAACAGATGGAAAACAGATGACAATCAAAGTGATTTTTGTTGATTTCAATTCTGTCCACATTGATCATGTCCTTTTCCATTCAAATCATGTTTTAACACTCTCAATCAGTCAAAAATGTTTTCATAGGATTCCTTCTTCCCTTGGAAAATGGTTTAAGTTATCCTGAGCCAACAGGATCCAATACACTTCCAGTAGAATAGTCAAACAGAAAGGCTATATCATTTTATATTCTCAAATTTTCCTAAATCTGATTTGGGAGGGAGAATAAATGCTTATTATGAATCTTCTGTTCATTCTGTTAGTTTTTTTGTTTTTCATAATGCCAATATTAAGTGAATCAATATCTATCTGATTATACAGCAAAGTTTCACCATTGCAATTACTTCTGTCAGAGGGTAGGGGGCTGCATATCATCTAATTAAATGATGATAAGTTTCATCCAAGTATTCAACTCACAGTTTCAAAATTTATAGGATCCATTTCCTTCAGCTTCTGGACATGGTCGTTTGTTTCTGGATCAAATACACTTCCAATGAAACTGTAAACTTCAGCAAAATCTGGCAAACCTGAGAAATATGTTCAAAGTGACAAATGATCATCCGTTACTAAATTCAATTGAAAATTAATGCAAAACAAAAATCAGCGTATCAGAAGATTACCATGAAGCACTGGAGCTTGTTTCCCTTGCTTTGGTATCTCAGAAGTCGGTAGTGTTCTAGTAGGATTTCCAACACCACTGAGACTGCTGTTGGTAATCTGTGTTATCCCCTTTGATCCAATATCAGCTGAATCAGTAACGTCATATAACATAATAAGTGGTGGATAGTTCCATTTAGTATAGTAAATAAATGTAGACTATGGACTTCAAACAAACAACAAAAGGAGTATGCATGCCTTCATTTCCATGATGAAGATTGTTGAGTTCATCCTGACAGGTCATGGGTTTATCAGGTCCGGCATTCATCAGCAGGGAAGTTTCATCCCATGAGGCAAACCCAGGTGCAAGAGTATTTCTTGATGAAGCATAACCAATGGAAGCTGGTAGTGGTACCAAAACTGGAAAACCAGAAAGTAGCATGTCAGGGATGCATGAAATGTTGCACCTTTAGGGGGCAGAGAATATCACCATCTCAAATAGAAGCAAACCATTTTTTGATGCCTTTTGTGGGTAAGGATGAGCAGCTTTGCGCTTTGGACGGGGGGGAGGCACATGTGCCACAGTCCCATTCTTTTGAACTTTCAAGAAGTACTTCTGAGCATGGCTTCGAATCTAACAAAAGTCATTAGTTAGTGACAAATAATGCCCAGTAGAATATAGACAATAGAGCTGAAAAAGCAGACTCCTAACCTGAATAACTGTTTTTGAACCTACAAAATCTTCAATTTTCTTCCAGTCCCTGTCAAATCTGAATGTTTACAAGATGTCACCAACTGGATTGCAGAGTTCTTCACTTAATTTAAATTGTAAAGTTGAGAAGATTGAAAATAGAGCACAAGCAGACTGAAAGGCAGTTTCAACCAAAATTACACCTTAGCCTGAAAATGACTACATTTTATTTCTACCTTCTCCTAATTCTGTGCTGCCACATAATCCCAGTATCAAATTAGTTTTCATTCCAAGTTTTCAACCTTGTAACATTCCATCTACTTGTAATTGTACAGTTTTTCTAACAATTTGACCATCCTCTACTCCTTCAACCTACAGGTCTTAGCATCTATTGTGGATCCCTCTTTGGAGAATTTTGGCTCAGTCTGGCAAATTAAGCCAATGCGCTGGCTCAATAACCAAAATCCAATAACTATGCCTCAAAAGGCATATTTCTTGAACCTTGTAGTGGTAGATGAACATCGATACAGATGCAAAGCATGAAATCATGGCCAAGAATCTGTAAGAGGTAGCAATTCCAGTAAGATTTGTCCAAGGAGGCATTTCCCATGTCACCTCATGTCAAAAATGCCCGGATAACCAAATCAAGAATGGTATAAATAGACCTAATAAGGTATATGAGGTACTCTAACTTCTATTTTCTATTTGAACGCATACACAAACTTGAGCGTCAGAGTCTCTTGCAGATACATCAGCGAAGTTTGAACCAGAGGAGATTCCGTTGAAATATTCCAATTCAGGACTTGTGCTGAACAGCATGAATTGGGTTGTCCCCAGACACCAAAACGTACAAGAAATGCTAGCCAAATGCTATATGATTTGCTCATATAGAAAAAGACACAGAAATGGGGATACTTAAATAAAAATAAAAAAATAAAAATGGCGGTAAGAACCTCAAAATAGTAATATAAATATTCAATGTAAAAAATAAAAAACAGGTAGCGATGTTAAAAGGGAAAGAAGGAAGTGAACTCAGTCAACTCACAGTTGAAGAGCTTCGAGAAACTTGTCGTGCTCTTCCTCAGTCCAACTCTCCCTAGACTTGGTTATGGTGTAAGGCTTTCTTACCTTCTTCCCAGACCCATCACTGGCTGCTGCAGCCATTGACTGAGAATTCGAGGTGTTGTTGGAGGAGTTCATGCTCCGTCACAAATAACATAGACTAACAGTTTCAACAAGAAAAAAGAAAGAGAGAGAACGTGAGATCGATGTGGCGTGGGAAGCAGGGTGGGTATATGTGCGGTTCACAATTTGAGAGCCACCAATTCTCCCAACACAAACACAACTTCTTCCACTACACTGATTTCATCGTCCCTTGTCCGGTCCCATCGGAACAAAATATTGTCCTCTTATTTCACACACCTTACGCTCATCTTCTTATATATATATATATATATATATATATATATATATATATATATATATATATATTAATTTTATATGATTAGTAAAAAATACCAACATATTTTTGTCCTCTTATTTATGTTTACTGTCATATGAGTATTATCAATTTTAATCTATCAAGAAATTTTGTTGATAATCTTTAGTAAATTTTTTTCTCTCATGAACCCAAATCCAATTCCTACTCAAATAGAAGACATGTTATTAAGTATCTTTCTATGCTAGAAATCACTTATATTCTTTTTTTTTTTTATCAAAAACTATTCAATTCAAGAGTAACAAGATTAATGTGAATAGAAAAGTTTTGTTCACAAATATTAAATACAATTGTGTGTTGAAAAATTCATCCAGTTAAACTAGAACCACCTTGCATTGGTTTTCATGTTAAGCTAAAATTGTCAATGTCACTAATTAGGTAAGCCAACCTTGACAATCCACTTAAGTGCATTGATGATTTCATTTCGTTGACCAAATTCTCAATAAAAAAAACCTAGTAATAATTAAAAAAGCCCAATAACAAATACAGTAAATTATATATAACTCATAAAATTGTCATCAAAATTAAAAATAAATTATGAATCCTTTGAATGGTTGGTGGGTTAGTTCCTTTGAATGTGGGGTTTGATAGAGCGCGTTGTAGAGAATCACAAACATGTGGAAGTCGATGTTTTGGAAAGCAGGGGGAGCATAAAAGTAGTGGGTCCCACCCAGTTTTCATGGATTGCTCCGGTCCACTAGTTTAAGGGACCCACGGTGCCAACGTGTAAAATGATTGAATTGCCCCACAAGGATCTTGCGGCTCCCAATAATTTGACGTTTCTTTCTTTCTTGCTTATTTATTTGTGGTCCTTGTTGGACAACCCAAAAACTTCTCTTTTTTTTTTTGTCACCCATTTACTACGTAAGCTTTTCGTCTCCAACTGCGTCACGACACGTGGAATCATGACTATCCACTTGTGAATTCTGGTGACTGACTATTCCGTCTGTGTTTTTTGGTAGGCTGCTGCCGACTACTGGCTGTACCACAATTCTTATTAGACTGTGAATGGAGTGAATTTTTCTTCTTTTTTTTTTTATACCATTAATATGTATTTTGGGATGGTTAAGGATTGGATTGGACATGTGATATTTTTTTAATCTGATTCAGTAAATTTTAATTGATTTGGTTTGAATTGAATTTTGATAAGTTTATGTCTGAATTTTTGATGCGAACCAAAATCGAATTTAATTGGATTTATTATAAAATTTAGATATATATGTGCAAAAAGGTAAAGTTTAAGAAATAATTAAATTTTATAATATCTATCTACAAAAGAGATATAATTTAAGAGTTAGTTAGGATAAAATTAAAGTTTATAGTGTTTAGCTGTAAAAGACATAAAGTTTAATGGTTCCTCATCCGTCAACCAATGGAGGTTAAATTTAGTGAAAGAGACTAGTTTTACACAAGATGATCAACTAGATTTGAATCCTCACATGAAGAAAGAGACACATGAGAAAAAAAAATACTACTTTTTTTCCTTAAAAAATAAAATGTCATTCTATTAATGATGTAGTGAAATTGGAGATTCGCAATATGCAATTCAAAGTATTATATGTCGGAATGCAATGTAAACATCGTGGGTTTCCAAAAGCCTGTTCCGAATAAGAATCTTGGGATTGGATTGGATGTGAACTGGATAATCAGGTTCCTCCAACAGGACCAATACTTTGCCTTGGCAATTGCTTTTCTGCACCTTTATCTTTGCTTCCTGCACCTAATCTAACATTTCAGATTAGTCTTTCCGTAATATAAATGTACATTTTAGAAAGACTAATCCAGAGAATGTAATTTTACATTTTGGAATAGGTTTTTTAGAAGTTAAAAAGGTATAGAAATAAATTATAGAGGTGCAGAAAGCAATTATCCTTTGCGTAAAACGGTCATACCGTCATATCGTATTGTTCCACCTTCAAAAGCCCAACATCATTTTCGTATTCGCTTGCCAATCTTTTTCACTTACAAATTGAACGTTAACTTCAAAGAATCTCTATCTCAAAAAAAATTAAAAAAAATTCAAAGAATCTCAACAAAACGGTGTCAATTATGAATTATAACAAAAGCTGCTCTACGACTACCATTGTTGTTAACTTTTGCATGCTTCCATTCTTTTTGTTATTTATTTTGTTAGGGGTTGGGAATATATTTTTTGCCTTGCTCTTGGCCCTGGCATAAGGTACCCATATAAAGTTGAATGTGTCGCATTTTTTTTTTTTTTAAAAAATAATTAAGTATAAAATTTACCATATCATCTGGTATCTCTCTAAATGCAATCAGTCTATGGATTAAGCTTAACTCCCCTCCGCTTAGTTAAGGTGCCTATGTTTCTAAGGTTATGTATGTAGCATGATCTTAAAGTGGAATCTAGCCTTGGTTTGGTACAAAATGAAGAGAATTGAAAACGATGCATATATAAAAGTAATGATAGTTTTCCTTTCTCTTGAAATTTTGAATGTAGTGTAAAGAGGGGAAACGAAAATGGAAAGATAACTACATGATTATTCATTCATCCACAAGGCCATAACTAATTATTATTGTGATTGTTTCGACCTCAAATTCTCAGGCATCATTAGGATTACCTCATCCGAGATATTGTCTGCTTTGGTGTTCAGGAAAATTTAACAGTTTTGTCTCACCTCATTTGTCTGCTTTGGTGCTTAGTGGCCCATCGAGATTTTATCCTTAAAATGCGTCTTGGTGAGTTAAGGGAGAAGATTGTTTATAAACTCTTCTTGACCTCGACTCTAAGCAATATGAAACTTTTGGACTTACCGGAAACAATGTTATAAGAAAAATTGTGTCTTGTCTTCATTTTTTTCCCTTCAAGCTGAATACTCTTTTTTATTTTGTTTCCTCCCTTTCTCGTGAATCATAGCTAGGAGTTCATATTTGCCACTTCCTAATGAGGTTGAGTGTTGGACTAGTGCCAACCAATTTCACTCTAACATTTGTTCTGTTGTACACCATTCTTGCATACATATCAGTTTTTTCCATCCAGCACGTGGTGGACAGTGATCTTAATTGGACCTGAATAGTATGGACCACCTATTTAGGTAAGCTTATCAAAAAGAACTTCTTGGGAGAAAAAAATGATAAAAAACAAAAAAAACTTATTTATAAGCCCAAATAAAATTTTATCATATAACTTCTCTAACTAAAAGATGGATATTTTATATTTAGTTATTGGTCAGAGTTTTAGGTTTGAAGAAGCTTTGTGAACTTTTTGGTCTCTGACATTATTAGTGTTGTTTTGGAGCATAGTTACACAATTATTTCAATAACCCTGCATTCCGCGTACTAAATTCACCTTATCACATATTGGGTATCGGAATCTCTTTAAATGAGTCCTGACAAGAATCATGTAAAAAGTGACAAACCATACCCACACCACCTAGGTGGTAACATAGTACATTGTGCATGGTGAGTTATTTAAGGAAATTTTAACCTAAATGATTAACATTAACCTATTAGGTGAAGCCATGACATGAAGGAACATTGCGTCCCACTGGACATTGTCTTGTGTATTTTGGTCTCATACACTGACTTCCCTTTCTATATTTTGATGACACTGTTTCAGCATTCTTGCAAGTAAGAGCACTTGCTTAAAGGTACAAACTAGGATGGAAACTGTGTTTCAAACTGAACAACACAAGGACGTCGACCATAAAAAGGATGATGTTGCATGTCTCAAGATTATGGATAGAGGAATCCACTATTTCCCTGTGTCTGAGTTTATGAAATTCGACTCAAGATTGAAAATCCAACTGTTTAGCAAAGTTCTAATTACTGGTCCTTGAGTGAAGTGTGTTTCATGCTTAAACCTGTGAACCCTGATGTCCTATGGCCTTCTTTGTCTTTAATGTTAACACATTTTTGTGTAATCTTTCCCAAAAAAATACATGTAAGGCTTGTCTGCACTTCTGAATAAGGTCCCTATCATGGTAGACATCAAAAAAAGTTCAAATGTCTACATTGGTTAAGAATTACTTTTATTCAAGCTTGTCTGGTCATTAAAGCAAGGACTTGACCTGGTCTATTGTGTGTATCCGACAGCCCCACTTGCTTCATATTGTCTCTAGTGTCCTATTCAGCCTATTTTTCAGCACATATATAGTAATTAGTAATGATTATACGTTTGACGGTATAACATTTACATGGATTAATTGGAAGTCTAGATTAGAATATAGAGAAAAATGATGAAATATACTCTTAAGTTTATAGTCTATCACCGAACTTAAGTTTAATTTATAATCTATCACCGAGCGTGTAATCCAACTGACACAAAATTATTCTAGTTTAACCGGTCATCTTAAGTTCAAGTTTTAGATATCTAGTTGCATAAATACTAACAGAAAAAACTTTATTGCCCACAATGTTATTATCCGATTCAAGCAAAATAATTCCATATATAAAAATAAATTAAGATTTACTAATTTAGAATCTTGAATATCTAAATTTTTTTTTTTTGAGATGAGATAAATTATCACTTGAAGTATTATAATATAGATTCTAATTTAGATTACTAGTTATACGTAATGGTATGTTTAAAATATGACCATTTTAGTACTAATTTAGTATTTTAAGATATCTGTTAGGTTTCCTCAAAAAAATATATCTGTTAGGTTGCTACTATTTGGTGTTCACCATCATGCCTCCTGTCCTATCAAATAGACTTTTTACTGTGCATTGGAAAACAATAATCCACTAATCACTTCATCTTATGGCAGAAAAACCTATTTATCACTTAAATGAGGATAAACTTTCATGTGTCATCAATCAGCACTAGCATAAAAGGTCTTCTTACCACACTTTATTTTGGGGGGCAAAGGGTACACATAACAGTACTCATTGTCTCAACTCTGATGAGTCTCTAACAATATAAAATATGCTTCAACCTTTTGTCCCACGCAAACACTTGACAGAATCTTGGTGTTTCTTTCTCCATTTGTCTCTGGCTTAAACTATCTGGTGCTTCTGTTCTACAACGTATCCTCACAACTCGTCATTCATTTGAAGCAATGCCAAAAACCAATGCTAATGTTGATTCTCCAGCTGCTAAGATGGTTAGATTGCCTCCAAGAAGAGGCCAAATCAAAGCCAAAATAATGACCAACTTGGTCAGAATGGTAGAAGAAGTAGGGAGAGCAGTATGCAGCAAGGAAAAGGTAGCAGATGAGTCACAATCTTCAAAACCACATGACTCTAGTCATGCTTCTTAAGTCCAGAGAGTCGATCATTAGCATTATGCTGCTTAGATAAACTACCAAGTTCATAACTACTCCAACAATGTCTCTAAATCCTTGAATAATAATTAGTTTCTGTATTATGCCTTTGCAGCATAGCATGAGCATAGTAATTCTAGTCTTCTATGTTCCGTCTTTATAATAACCGTACCTCTGTTACTTGGCATGTATCTCACCTCAAACTATATAATTTCAAGCTTAAAAGTGAGTAATGCAGAATGTACTTTTTCATTATATGCCTCTTTTAATGTTGCCTTGGATAGTATTTGCAAATTTGCTGTGGTAAAACAAGCTGACGTTTTCGGTGGGCTTCTTTTGGGTTTTGTCCTGCATGGTTATTATCTAACTGAATAAATAGAAATTCGTAGAGCTAAATGGTTTTATTTCTTTACATGGATGATACATGTTGGCTGGGTAACCTTCAACAAGAATGGACATATATTCTCCAGTCCTCATTTTTTATTATTTGATGATTGATGGTGATGGGAATTAGTCACATCATATTCCTAATCTTGTGACATAAAATAGGCACCAGATATAAATGACATAAGTGAAAGTAGAGATATGACATTAAAAGTTTTTAACATAAAAAGTTCTCTAGATGAAGGAAAATTCATGGAATTTAGTCCAATAATTTTTTAAAAAAAATACTATATCTATATTGAAAATAGGAGTCTCTCTCTTGATACAAGGAAATTTCACAGTCGTATAATTTGATTAAGTATAGTGAAGGTACAATTTTCTTCATTGGGTTGATTACAAATACTCTTAATATCACATGAGACAATACAAAGTTACTTTTTAGATAATACTTATTGCCTGAGGTATTTCTTTCATAAAAATATCAATTATCTAAAATATCTCTAGTTAAATTTTATCTTAAAATTAATTGACATTAAATAAAGTTATTCAACATAAATAGAAGTTATACCTCAAAAATTGAGACAAAAGAATATAGGATTTTCCAACACTCTCTCCACATGATAAACTCTATTTTAAAATAATTTGGCATTAAGTAAAATTGTCCCATAAATATAAAATTTATTGAGACCACATGAGACTTCCAATATTTCTCTCCTAAGAATTACAGTACAAATTACTACCTCTAATCTTATATATAATAAACAAAAAATAATATTTTTTAATCCTAATTATAAGAAACATATAATTATTTTATTGTTAATTTTTTTTACATCTGATTAATTATGATGTCTATTAATAATTACACTCATTTTCTTATGAAAGTGAGTGTATTCATTCAACGGTCAATAAAAGAAAGATATACTTATTATTATTATTAGTTGAAAAATTATCTTTTGAAAAATAATAATTAATCTCTTAAATTATTAATGTAATGGACAATCATGAATTTCTAGCAATCATTTTAATTTTACACGTGTCAATATTTATGCAACATGGTTTGCTGCTTCTTTTTTCTTCTTTTTTCGTTCCCCTGTCACTCTCTGTTTTATTCTCTATTTCTCTCTCTTGCATATGCAAAGCATGAGCACACTATTCTAGTTTGCAAAATTACGAGTGTTAATCTCAAACAATCAATTCTAATAGGCTCGTCCCTTCCTTCCTTCTCTCACCTCTACCCCCTCATCCTAAGTTTCAAGTTCTTCTATTTATAGAATGCGCTCATTGCTAGGGTGGTCCACTCAGAACCATAAATTTTAGTTCTTGGATTAATCTTACGTAAACAAATATATCCTACATCTATCACACTAGATTATTTTTCCTCAAAGCAATCTTGTTGAGTGTCGTCGGCCATTGTACACCACTGTCGGAGCAATTTTCTAATGGCGGTGCAACCTCTATCCCATTGTCCTCCCACCACCACCTCAATCTACTGCTAGTGACAAAACACCTTGTGCCATTACCAAAACAAGAGCCTACAATAAACCCAAAATTGATTCAATTTCCCCTTCCCCAAATCTAGATCCAAAGCCAACATAAGATTTCAATCCAGGTTCGTAAAGCAACGTTCGAAAAAGTGAATAACGAAAACTCAACAATAGAAAAATGAGGACTTTTATGGTTCCACTCAAATATGAAAAGTGTGAAGATGTTAATTTGAGAATGTAGAACAAGGCATCAAAAGCATGAAATAGATTCAAATTCCAAACTCTATTTCTTATTCACAGTCCCTCTTGACAGAAAATGTTGATTGAGAATTAAAAAATAAATGGAGTGGGGAGAGGGAAGAGAAACCCCATTTTACGTTTTAATTTACATGTTGGACAGAAAACAACTATTCCTCAATTCTTCTACAATACAATTGATCTAGTGTAGAAGGATGTACAATAACACAATTGATCTAATGATTAACAAACACGGCTCATCATAGACCACTTATGAAGTGGTCCACCCTAGACCACACCATAGAAAGCAATAAGCACTTCACAAACATCAAAATATCTATTTTATATTTCCAGAACTTTGTGTCTACAAATTTCTAATAGACATCCAATCGCCTTTAGTTTTAACCAAAGTTATTTCTTACCTAGAAATCCTAAGGATTTCTTTGTATTCGATTGTTTATGGTTCTCCATTATGGAGAAACTAATATGCTTAGGTAATGAACCAAAAACTATATTGTTGTCTGTGATTCAAAATCTGTTGTTTAGTCTGATGGACGTTCGATCATGAGGATCGTCTGTTGTGATTAGATTGAGGATAGTCTGATGCTAAGTCAGATGGAAAAGTTTGTTTGATTAATTTGATACACATCAGACTGTTGAATGTTTTCTATTAGACTTATTGAGTCTTAGTGATTTGAGGCCTATATATAGAGGTCATGGGATCTATGTGGAAGTGTAACTATCTGTAATCAGTATGAGAGGTATTGAGATTGTTGTGCGAAACATAAGAGAGGAAATACTGGGTACGTAAGGGAAGAGAGATAACAGAGTGCGAGGCTTGGGTTCTTGCAGAAAGTGCTTCTTGAATCAAAGGAGGCAGAACCAAGGGGATTCTCTGTTATATCTCGTTGATTCTATTTCATAGTGGAGCTGATCCTTCTCGTGGATGTAGGCCACATTAGTTGAACCACGTAATTGCATTGTGTTCTCATTTTACGTTCTTGTTTTTGAATTTTGCATCTTCTTCCTTGTTACATGTTTCGGGTTTATTGGTTTTGGTTTAAATTTGTGTTTTCTTGGTAGTTTCTGTTTCTTTCTGCTTATTGGTAATAGAACCAACATATACAATTATTGAGAAGGAATAAAATCTAAAAAAAGAAGATAAAATTCAGGTTGGACAAAGATAAAAAAGAAATATATATATATATATATATATATATATATATATATATTTTATCTTTGCCCAAAATGCAAAGTGAGGTCTACTCGTATATTTCGAATAAAATGGTTTTTCAAATGAAACGAACAAGAAAAGGCCAAAATAACAGTAGTGTGAAGAAATTTCAACTTTTAAAAACATAAGGGTCCATGCTCCATAGGTAAGTAACTGTAAAGCAAGACAAGAATGTTTGCGAAAAACACCTTTTTGAAGTTTGTAACAGATAATGCTGCCCAACCCTAAGTAGTACACCACTTCCTTTCACAATAATGAAAGCAAAATTTGTAATTCATAATCCATAATTCATTTCCATATAGTTCTGATTTATCTACTCTTCTTTCGGAGGTGTAAATTCAGCAAAGCAGCTATAGCAACAAATCAATCCCATGTTACATTTTTACAAGTTACAACATAAAAGGCATTCTCTGGTAACCCATCACCCATTGTGCGTCGTGACTAAGTCTAATTTTAACATGGATCAAATGATTCAAATTTTATCCTATCGTATCAAATTTTAACATGGCAATTATTAGGTAAACCTTACATGAAAAATTCCATTACATGTGTCCATGAAATGTTCTAAGGTTTTGAACTAAAAACTCTGTTACAATAAAGTGCGAGACAATAATGTATTAATCTCCGTTACAAGATAGACAGAGAATAAAGGGAATGCCATTGAGTGCTCAAAAGAAGTTATGCTATTCTTTATGATACATATTTGTCTTCCAGCCACAATAGTTTCACAATATTATATGTTATTTATAGAGTTATAAGATTGACTTATTAGTTAAATAAAAAAATAATATAGAAAAGTTGTATATTCCAATTTTTCTTATTAATAAAAATTAATAAACTATATAACAATTAATATTTACAGACAAAATATTTGAATATATCCTAAAATAAATTCTGACCCCAAAATTATGGTGAAAAATTGAAAAAGTTGAAGCAACAAATTCTCAAACCACTGCATTCATGATTTTGAATAGACTAATGCTGCATTTGGTTAGCTACTTAAATGGTTGGTTTTAGTCTTTGTTGTTCTCTTGTTTTTGTTAAGTAATGATGAGACAAATAAAAGGATCATAACAAAAAAATTGTAAATTAATAAGGAACTTAAATAAATAAAAATGTTATACTTACGAAATAAAAAATATATATAAGTCAATAGTTTGAGGGCCATGCCATATGCAGAAATCCATCATAATTTGTAAAGGAGATATTCTGACGACATCGAGAGGTTAAAGTAAACAAACTTGGGTTCTTATTTTCGTTAAGAAATATATTTTTACTCTAAGGTCAGATGTTGAACATTAAAGTAATAACCAAAATGTATTAAAACAACATTTTATTGAAAAGTCTTAGCTACAAGATAGTGATGGTCTAGGTTAAGAATGAAAGAAAATAAAGAGGGAAAAAGTTTGCTCCTTATCCTTGAAACATCTAATATTTTAATTCTTATAAGTTTCAAATTTCATTATTCAAAATCGATTTAAATATGTTTTTAATCTTTATGAATATATATATATATATATATATATATATATATATTGTTTTTTTAGACCATAATTATTCTTTTATCGGAAACATTTTTGTTTAAGCTAGGTATGACTATTATAAGTTATAAAACATTTTCTTAAAACATTTAACATAATTATATATTTAGGACTCGAACATGAGAG
>PYAF01005734.1:1674050-1699424 GCA_007407185.1 Glycine tomentella
AGACCAAATTGATTCTTATCAAGGGAGCTTTCCTTTGTGGCGAATCCTCCTCCGACTTATCGTTCCGATTGGGAATCGTGGCGTCATTCTAAATCATTCCTTAATCATCTCCATTTTTCTATTTGAATTTCAAACCCTAATTCATGGAGTCTTGAAGATTACAATTCGGAAACGATCCAAGCCAAGCATTCATGTCTTGATAGTCATCATTCTCCAAGATCTCAAGCCCTCTCTCACTCATGTGGCTGAGACGCTTGTGTCACAACTCCAGGCTTGATCCATCAAAGACAGTGTTGGCATCACCGCTAATCATCCTTCCTTGCATCACATACAAGGAGCCTTCCTTCTTTCCACGGGCTATCACCAAGCTTCCCTTGGATAGCTTCCATCTACAGCCCTCAAAGTCGTTCACTAACCCGACATCGTCCAGCTTTCCCACCGAGATTAGATTCAACCGCATGTCAGGTACATGCCTCACATCTTTCAACACAATTCGACACCCTACTTCCAAGGTCAGGGTCACATCGCCGACACCAACAATCTTGCTAGTCACCTGATTTCCCATCTTCACAGCTCCAAACTCTCCACTCGTATACGAGGAGAAAAACCTTCTGTGAGGGATCACATGGAAAGAGGCACTCGAATCAACTATCCAGGCACAATCATCAAAAGCAACATTCACAAAATTCTCTTCAATAAGAAATATCTTGGCCCCAACACTAGCTACCACCGCCGTGGTGCTCTTCACCTCTTTCTTACCCTGGTCTGACTTCACAGACCCACTCTGCTCATCTCTCTGAAGAGTCCAACAGTCTGTCTTCTTGTGTCCGGGCTTTTCGCAGTAAAAACACTTCAGTTCACTCTTCGGTCTTGACCGGTCTCGGGACCTATCCCGTCTCTCACGACCTCGGTTCTTCCCACGAACCCGGAAGTCGGACTTACTCCTCTCAGCAACGATGACATCACCCGTGCTGTTCATACCTCGTTCTCTCCTCCTGGCTTCCTCATTCAGGAGGCTGTCGGTCACGACATTCATCTCCAGTTTCCCTTCAGGAGTCGAATTACTCAATGTCACCACCAGAGTATCCCAGCTCTCTGGTAATGAGCTCAGCAACGACAGAGCCTGCATCTCGTTGTCAATCTTCATGTCGGCCTTGGACAACTGGTTCACAATACCTTGTAGGTGTTGAGGTGCTCAATCATACTCATGTCGTCCTTGTATTCTAGCTTCACAAGCCGGTGAACCAGGTGTGCTTTGTTCCTGGGAGTCTTCTTCTGAATCATGGATTCTAACTTGTTCCATAATTCGTACGCATTCGTGAACTCGGACACGTGCTCAAAGAGGCTTTTGTCAATGTATTTCTTAATCGTGGCCACAACCTTCCGACTCAGGATCTCCCAATCCTTGTCGGTCTTTCCAGCCGGTCTCTCATCAAGCACGATGGGCTCGTACGAATCCTTGCAATACAGATGATCTTCCATCATCGACCTCCAGTAGGTAAAGTTGTCTGCGGTCAACTTGAACATATCCCTATCATGGATTATGCCACTGGTCTCCATCTCGGCTCCTTCAGAACCCTCGAACCTGGGCTCTGATACCACTGTTGGGTAATCCCGGACCCTCAAATATCAAATCAAGTGCGGAAACGAAAATCAAAAGAGGAGCGAGAGAGACAATCATAATTTGTTTTACGTGAGAAAACCTTCCTCAATGTGAGAAAAGAAAAACTCACGGGACCTAGTCCAGTATCAAAATCCACTATAACAAATATGAGTTACAATGAATTAAAAAATACACCAAAGTGGTGGTACATTCAAACTCTCCAACAATGGTGGTCACTCAAACGAAACCTAGAGTGTTTCACTCAAACTTTCTAAGAATCTCTCAAATATGCAAGCACAGAAACTTGCTCAAATATGACACCCAAGACTGTCACTTGAGGCTCTCAAATTTCTGTGTGTTTTACCTCCACCCTTACTCATCTATTTATAGGATGAAATGGGCTGAACCTAAGCCATCAAATCAAACAAGATAATATCTTATCAAATAAAATATATCTAATAAAGATTATATCTTAAAAGATATCTAATAAATATTATATCTTATCAAATAAAAGATATCTATCAACTAAAAACAGAAATTATCCAACACTATACTCGTGTTACCCAGTATGTTGGATGTGGCAAAAGTGCCAGAACTAATCTATAAGAAAAGATATATAATTGCCGTAATGAAAATAAGATGTCTTTATGAGACAAAGCATCGATCACAAAACGAAGACAGTTTTTCGTAATGGCACGCAACCTATCTTTTTGGCACTTAAAAACAGTTCAGTGACAGTGATATCATTCAATTTAGAGATGAAAGATTATTACATGGAAATCTATTATGTTATTTAACGCCAGAGAAAAAGAGAAAAAAAATATAGATATAATAAATTTATGATATGTTTGAAAGAAAAAAAATGAAAGATATTAAATGGATGTTTAAAATAATAAGACATTTATGTATCATTATTTGTGATATATATTCTATTTTGTGTTACTTCTACTTGCGGAACATGTAAAAAAAACTTATCATACTGTTTCAAATTATTTGAGATTTTATATATGCTTTTTTCGATTTATCAATTGCATGTAAAACCTGCTTCAAATGGTTATCCACTTTTGGCACAGCATTGGTGAGTATCCCGAATTAAGATATGGGGCAAAATAGTATTCGTGAAAAGATCAACTGATTAAGGACTTAGAACTCCATGTATTTAGGTCTGAACTAATCAATTTCATCAGTTTCTATGTCATGCCTAAAACAAATTTCTCATATATAGAAGAGTTATGCTTTTATTAGAATTGAGTTTATAATAAAGGGTTGGGGAATTTTGCATTTCCATATGTCCATCTACATTCTTTATAATAAACAATAACTTATTATTAATCATAATTTCTGTTTTTAAAAAAAAAATCATAATTTCTAGTTTAAACAAACATTATATCGGATTTGAATTCAGTATTATAGAGACACACTATGCTTTACTCTGACTTTAATTATTAGCACTCTATTTTCTACCTCCTTAACTATTATTAAGTATTATTTTTTTAAAATAGGAAAATACATTTATAATAATCCAAGCACTAACTACTGGGAACTACCACCATACTAATCCTACCTTCCATCTACGCACACTTGAAGAAATCATATAGAATCTTATTATATACCATTGCCATAGTATATATCAAGATACCACCATACTAATCCTACCTGCCATCAACGCCCCGACAATGATAATTAACAAACCTGACAATTATATACCCATCAATCAGCTACCATTAACCACGAGGGAGTAAATATTAGAAAAATTTACATTAACGAATCATAAGTAATCATATAAATAAATTATTTTAAGTCAAAATCTTAAAATTCAAGTTTATGAGTCTTCTCTTCATTTATATGATACTCAATTTTTCTATTTTTATCTCATGTAAGACTTTACGTCATACTTATAATATAACAATAAAGACATCAATTTTTTTTATTAGTTTAAATAAATATCAAAATAAAATTATTCCCTAATGTTATAATAATGTAGTAATGCTAATGTGGACTTGAAAGAATTATTTTTATTTAGTTGAGTTGCAAAACATAAAAAGAGATAAATTAGGAGCATACAAATAATAAAAAATAAATAAAAGTTCTGTAAAATATGATAATTCTTATTTGTATAGACCCCGGAAACACAGGTGACAGCTTAAGCCAAGAATAACATTTCAGCCAAATCTTCCGTACCTCCTTACACCAAAGCAGAACATGATCGATGGATTCTTCAACCAACCCGCAAATAGGGCACACACCATTAGAATTTGGCACCACAATGTTCCTCCTGCTAGTGTTCTCTACAGTTGGTAATGTATTCATGAACAACCTCCGTACAAATGTACCTACTTTAGGCTGTATTTTGATATTCCAGATTCGATCAAAATCGAAGTGACTGACTTCCTATGGTTCCTTCTGTTAATGTTGTGTACGCTAATTAACTTCACTATATAGCCTCTTCCCTACTTAGCCTCCTATTATTCACACAAAGAAGGAAATTTCTCCACTATAGTACACTCCCAATTAAACCACCTCCTTCTCTAAGAAAACTCCCAAACCCAATTATCCCCGACCCACACCCCCATATTTGTGAACAACTCCTTCTTTTGATTTGAGTTCAGGAAAATTCTAGGATAAACATGTAGTGGTGAGTCATGTCCCTCCCATCTATAATGCCAAAAGCTCACTCTATCACCTCTCCCCACCTTCCAATATTCCACATAATCATCAAACCATTTAGTCTCATTCTCTCCCCCAAAAACCTTACGCAAATCCTTCCACCATCTAGAATCATTTAATTGGACCCCTTCACCCACCAAGTCCCTCCAACCACCATATTTTGATATCAATACCTCACACAACAAACCACTACCCTCCTTTCTAAACATATCCCACCTCCATTTAGCTAAGAGAGTCACATTAAAAGATTTCAATTTTTTTGTCCAAACCCCCATGTTTTTTCGCTTTGCAAATGTTTTTCCATGAGATAAGCAATTTTCTTTCTTCCCTCCTCACATTCCCACAAAAAATTCTTTTGCATTGCCACAATTTCATTCCTCACAATGGATGACATCTTAAAAAAGGAAAAAAAAAAAATAAAGGCGAGGAAGAAAGAACGGAATTTGTTACCCTCCCTCCCCTCTAAAGACAACAACCTATGTTTCCACCTTGCAAGTTTTTTAGACAATTATTATAAGTAGTCACTTCAAAACAAATTATTATAAGTAGTTATTTGGTTCTTTAACTTTTTTCTGTTGTGCATTAATATTTTTACTACTAAAACTGTCACAATTGACAAATTGACCTAACTTCAAAACAAATTAAAAATCAAAAATCAAAATGAAACGAAAAAAATTAAAGAACCAAATAAAAATTTAAAAAATTATAGGATCAATTTACTAATTATGCCTTATTAATAATTTGTATAAATGCTTATCAATTATTCCTGCCACTCATATATCCTTTTTTTAATAGTTAATCTTTTTATATAATTAATAGTTTTACATTAAATAAAATTATTTTTATCAATCGTAGATTATGTATTCTGGTCTCTATGGTTCTCTAGTAATTCTATTGCTAATTAATATGAAAAGGAACTTTTGGTAATTTTTATATTATGTAACTTATGTTGTGACATTTTCATACCTCAACATATATATCAAAAGCAACCTTATACTCTTAGTATTGCATACCCTTTACATTTTAGAATCTCTTCGAATTGCATTCCAAGTGTTCTTTGTATTTTCTATGCGTTTCTTGCTGTTTGTTTGTCTTTCAAAATGCAAGGGAATAACCTTTTCAGTGTGTCCTTTTACCCTTCCTGTAAGTCTGTAACCCAATATATCCCGGGTTGAGGTCCACACCGTTTAATCTTATTTTAGTTCTATATTTATGATAATCTCTATGAAAAACGCTACCAATATCACTTTTACGATCAAATATAACACAAGCCAAACTAATCAAAAGAACTATTTGTTTTTTTTTTTTTTTTGTGAATAGTTTATAAGGGATGTCAAATACTCAACTACAGGTCTGGTAATGTTTGGAATTTCCTTTGCCGAATTGTGTTATTGCTTCAATACTAATGACGCTTTCAAGGAATGGAGTGTAAAGGACAAAACAAGAAAAAAGTTACTTATGATGGGATATGAAGTATGAACTCAGTATTATTGTCTCTTTTCTTTGTTTTTTATAATTAAAAAAATTGAAAATAAAAGTCAAACACACCATAAATGTTGACCAATTCCCACAATTTCCTTCATATCCATTTCTTTTCTTTCCTTTCTACTCTAAAACTTTGGGACATATATACAGTATACTGGTAAATGACTACCCAAAAAGACATAGACACGCTGATATTTTTACGCTTATGTTTGGAATGCAGATAAAAAATAAAAACGCTTATGTTTGGAACAAATATAATGAAATAAAGAATAAGATGACATAAAAATCAAATTATCTTGTCCTTTAAAGTAAGCTCAACTAAACAAGTTATATACTCTTAAGAGGGAGATCCCTAGTTTGAATCTTGAGAAAAAACAATCCGGAGTGAATTAGTACAAAAAAAAATATATTTTTGTTTTGCCGAATAGAAGGAGGCAACCCCCTCCACAACCAAAGTTAAATCCCATACAACAATACAACTCAAATCACCCATAAGAGAGACCAGGAGCAAAACAAATAACGAAAGTAAAGTCAAGTTATTATTATAAGAACTAAAAAGGTTAAACTTTTCGCAATTTGAATGAAAACAGCTGGAATCTGACATGAGTAAGGCTATCCGCTTGTTGGAGAAAATTCATGTTCGTCGTCCAACCATTTACTCATTGGACATCTATTTGAAAAATATTTGCGGATTTTTTATACCCCCAAATATCCATTAATACTTCACATTAAAAAAAATATATTTTTTTTTATTAAAAAGGTTGATTTTCAACATCAAACAAATCTATTGAATTAAAAATCAAGAGCAAAAAGGAAACAACATAAAAGAAAAACATGAAACAAATATCTCTTAAGTATAAATCAGCATAAATCCAAAGTATAAGTAAAAAAAAATACAATATCTCCAAAGCACAAGTTCAAAGAATAAAAAATCAAGATGAGTCACAAGAGGATCATGAGACAAAATGAAAATTAGATTTACAATTTTTTTCTTCATAAAATAATTTCATAATTTCACAGATATCTATTGAAAGTATGTATGAACTTTTTTGTCATCCTAGTTTGCAACATGATTAGCTTCCCAAAAAATGTGGGATAAGCCAAAAAATTCAAGGTCACCTATCGAACGAAAAAGAGTGAAAAATGAAATCATTTTTAGGTTGTTTAAGAGAAGATAAGAAAAGAAAGGTAAATTATTTTTTTTCCATAGTTCAATTGTGTAGAAAAAGGAAAAAAATATAAATAAAATGTTATAAATATCTTTAATAAAAAAATAAATATATTTTAATATTCTTATTACACAAAAAGCAATTTTCTTCTTCTTTTTCATCCGAAATGGATGGATTAAAAAGAGTAAAATTATATTAACATGTTCTTAGGTTTTTCCAGATTACACAAAATACTCTTTTTTTAATGTCTACAACAACTTCCCTTATAGGGATAAATTATGTAGCATTTTTCGAACAATTAGGAACACTAGTATAATATATAAGTGATATCAGTGTAATATTTTTTTTCAAACATTAAGCGGTATAGGAATAGAAAAAGTAGCGATGTCATGTGCAATCTAAAAAATACTCAGGCCTATTTGTTCTTTTATAATTTCTTCCTAAAACAATACCAAACATGTAAAAAAAACTGTTCTCGGAGTCTTTTTTTAAAATCCAAGAAATGGGTAAGAAAACTAACTCCACCTCAAAATCCCAAGCATCCTCTAAAGCCCCAATAACATTCATAACAAATACCACTTATGCTTTGATGGTTTCAAGAAAATCACAAGCGCGAGAACAACTAAAGACACCTTTTCGACACAAGGAAACTCATGTACAAATCAGGTACAGTCTGCACAAGACTACTTATTTCAAACAACAAAAATGTCTGTCCAAGGTCCAATAAGAGATCTAACAAAAAGGAAAGTGGATTATACCAAACTGCCATTATTCATACAAAATGCGATGCAGCAAATAGTAATTTCATTATCACCGCAGCCTTCATTCAAAAACCTTCCTTGAAAGCAAGGAGAGCGAGTGGCTACAGGCAAATGCTCTATTGTTCAGCAGAGGCATAAAATATCACATGAAGATTGCGACAAACTCTCAGGATTAAGCTTCAGCTCCTGTTTCCTTTATTTGGATTGATGTCTTGGATAAGCTTGCTTCCAATTCATCTAACTCATCCATGTCCAACTCGTCGTCGTCATCTATGTCATCAAGATCTTCACCATCAGCAGCGGCTGTTGCTGAGGAGCTGGGACCATCTTCAGCAGCATTCAAATTCCCCTGAAGTTGGATCCAACAGAAAAACGAAATATACAGTTGATGTAAAAAGATACCACATTACATACTTAAAGCACACATTAAACTGCATACTGAATAGAGGAAGAATGAGTCAAGAGAGCTAGTGCTAGAAGTCATATTCTCCTCTTGTAATGGTGAAGAAAGAAACTTCAAACTGGCAATAATTCATTATTCAGGGCAGAGCTCCATAACCAAGGGAAAACACAAGAACGTGATTTGACAAGAGTATTACTTTAAAGGACAACCACATCAGTAACCTAGGTGCAAGCATTATTTTTATTCAAGAACTTCTAATTTTTATTTTTGAAACTCGTTACTGATACATTATGACCATGTTTGAATAAATTTCTCTATAAGCACTTTTGGGAAAAGAAAATCAGATAAAATGCATTGAGTTTGTTCCATAAGTTAAAATAAACTTATGCAATTAACTTTTACAGAAACTTTCTTATCTAACTATTCCAAAAACTGAAGTGCATAGGTTGATTTTAACTTATGGGAAAAGTTCAATTTGTTTTACCTTCTTATTTACTTCTACTATAAATGCTTATGGAGAAGTTTAATAGGACCTATATCCCATTGCAATGGGCTTTTAGAAACAAGCACAAGTTGTGCACTCAGTCACAGCAGATACTGCAATTCACTCATCATGTGGCTACAGCCATGCAGTTGCAGCCAATTTTTTATGTTTGCAACAGTGAAATTTTTATTGTACAAAAGCCAGAACATTCCTGACATTGCAGTTGTACTGCAGCTTTTTATGTGAATGGAAATCATCCAGCAGCATTTATCTCAGATTTACATTCACCAGGTTGGTTATCATAATTTGAACTATATTAAATCAAATTATGCAGAGACAGACATGAATAAAGAACTTACATTCTCTTCAGTTTCATAAGATTCTGGTTCTCTCTGGTACACGTCATATGCTTCTGCATCATCCACAAACAAGCTAGCATTTGACAAAAATAGCTCCCGACCACTGCATTGAAGGACAAAATATTGTAACCAGATTAGCAGGGGAAAAGTTAAATATTGTCCACCTTCATAACCAATTGTAATTCCTTTTTTTAAACAGGTTCAACAACATGCAGTTCCCTCACTTTTTCACATTTTTATAGAGTAAAAGAGGGAGGAGGGCATATATACATACATTTTACAAGTGAACCATAGGGAACAGATAGTGGACATACCTCATGCGATCATTCTTAGCCCTCTCTGCCTGTTGTGCAGCTATATTGGCATCTCTCTCTTCTATCTTCTTCTTCTTCCAATCAAAGAATAACTCAGGAGTCATAGGAGTTGTGGTTGCCACTTTGGCACGCTAAACCATGTTAAATATTTTGTTAGATAACCTGATACAATATTGAATATCTGAATGACATAGCTTATTGTAAGAAAAGAAGGGAAAAAACACCTGATTTTCAATCTCCTCTTCAATTGATATTTTTTCACTTTCTTCCTCTAGCAAAGCCTTCATTTGAGATTTCAAAACATAACCAGGTGGAAGAGCATGTCTATAATGGCAATTCTTACCACCATTGGGGCAGACCCAAAACCAACCATATTGCTTCTTTTCTACTGCATCCAAAAAATATTTACAGACCTGGAGATAGTACACAAATAACAGACAGCAGTCATTTTGAGTAGCATAAGCCCCAAATAACATGCCATTTGAAAGTAAAGCAATACCGTTAAACATCCAAAAAAAGCCCCACAACAAACAAAAACCATAGTGAACCACGAAAAACGAAAATGAATATCAAACAAATCAATGTAACAGTTGTGATTCCAAGTTTCCAACAAATTACAAATCTAACAAAACGTACTATGTCAGTTGGTTTATTCTGATTATACTCGGTTTTCTTTGACTCCACCACCTTCTCCAAGGTCTCTTGATCCCAATCCTCCATTGTTTCTGACAACACAGGAACCAAATCAAAAGGTTAGATAAAGAGAAGAAAAAAAGCCATCAAAACCAAAACAAAATGCAGCAAACAATAATCATCTTTGAACTTAAAGCAATACCCTGGTCCCGCTTATCGCTGTAAATGTCAATCTTCTCCCCTTTCCTCTGAACATTCAAATCATGCGAGAACTTGCATTTGAAGCCCTTGGCACACTGCCCCACTTTATAAAACTCACATAATATGGACTTGGGATCAACACCTGGCCAAATGCAAATTCAGATATATTAGTTTCCACTTCCAGCAACGCATCAATAATTATAAACCCATTGGATAAAAAATAAGTAATTTTAAGTCAGAAATCAGAAAAATTCTAAAATGATTACCAACTGGCACTTTGGGTTGAGTAACAGCGATTTTGAACAAATCATTTAGCTCCTTCTCCTTGGCCTTCTCCTCCTCCTTCTTTTTCTGTTATCATCACAATAACAACACATCTTTTTATTATGTTACAAAATACAAACCCCAATGGATTAACGTCAATAAATAACTAATCAAACTTATGATTAACAAAAAAAAAAAAAAAAAAAATTAGAGGCACACATACCTTGGCATCGACTTTGGCGGGATCGGGTCTTGGCTGCACGGATTGCTTGAGATTCTGAACATACTTCTGGACGTTTTTACTCTTGTTCTTGTTCTTGAGACCGAAGGTTTTGTCCTCTACAATCTTCTGCTTCTTCGCTAAATCAGCTTTTGATTGCTGCTTTGGCGGCATTTTTTATCGGCATCAAAAAATAAAAATAAAAATATATTTATATAATTTATTGGTTCGATGAAACTTGGGAATAATCGAATTAGGGTAAGATGTGAAGGAACGATCTGTGTGGTGTTTGTGTGGCGGAGGACGATGTGCTTGGCTGAGGCGAGGAAGATGTCTGGTTAGGTTAAGTTAGGGTTCAGAGTTTGGAGCGTAGAGGCTAGGAGTGGTGTAGATTCCAGAACTTACGAAGAGTTCCAATTCCCGATCTACCCCTCAAATATCTAAACAAGTCACTGGATTTCTTTGCATTGAGAAAAAGATACGGGGCATTTCTGATTGCACCTGCTTCTTTTCTTCTTTTTTTGTTATCGTTGCTGAATGTACTTTTGCTTCTTTTTTCTCTTCACGTCGTTTTTTCCAAAGAATATTTTTTACAATATTTTTGTAATGCGTAAAATGTTGAGAAATTTAGATTTTATATGATACCAAATATATTTCAGAAACTAAATTAAAAAATATAACAAAATTAATTCAATTTCAAAAGTTTGTTTCTAAAATTATTAAAATTCTATTATATTTTAAAACTAACATTCAAAATGGGATAATTTAATTATTTAAATTTATACTCTGAGATAAATAATTATACAATTAAAATTACTTTATAAGTAAGATGAAAGGTCAAAATACTATTAATTAACCAATAACAAGATGGTTTAAGTAGTAATGATCTTGAGTCCTTAAGTAAGTAGTCAAGTGTTTAACTATTGATTTTTATGTAAAAAAAATTATTTGAGAGGGGACAATCAATGCTTTCAAATCTATTGAAGGAATTAATTTTGGTGATAATTAGAGATATTCCCTGCAATCATGTGCGAACCCGAAAAATATTATTCAATAAAAAAAATTATGGTTACTAATATAATATATAATATCAAATGTAAAATAGTTCGAATACAAGTCAAGTATCGCCATATACTTTTGTTAATGGTGAAAATTTGTTTCCAGATTCAAAGTGATTAATTCTCGAAAAGGTAAACCAACAAATAAAATTTTATTCGTGGGACTTAGAATTGAAACCCCATTCTGTGAGTTAATTTTATTAAAGAAGCAATGTTAACGCTTTCAACTTAAGAAAAATATGGCCTAAAACAACTTAAAAAATATATATAAATTAAACAGGCATCAAGACTAAAATGACACTATGTTATGATTTTAGTGGACTAAAATCTTTGTGGCATTATAACATAGACATTCATGTGTGTATATACAGTATTCATATTTCACATAAGTGTGACACATTATTAGTTAACATGTTATGTCAGTATTTCTATTAAATAAAATGAAACTTACTTATTAAAACAATGAAAATGAGTGATAAAATACAATTTTAAATATTTTTTTTTTTATTAAAATGACAAAAATGACAATTTCAGAGAATAATTTACTGTGTTTGCGTCCTTTGCCTTCGGATGTGGATCAGCTAGAAGCAAGAGTTGGTTTCCTTATATTTGACAGAGATTTAAAAAGCAATGTAGATCAATACCGCATATGCAAACATGTTATTAGGCATTTACTCTTAAAAAATAATTTATTTTTATGAGAAGAATCTATTTAACAAAAGAAGAAAATAAAGAAGAGCATTAAGAATACCTCCCAAATATAAAACATCACCCAAAAGGAATCCAACCACCATGACAAAATCTTTTTCTCAAATTGTATCTTTAACTTTTTTTACTTTTAATTAAAAGTTTAAAAACTATACACAAAGTGAGTTGGATCCTAAAAACTCATCAGGATTAGAGACTCAACAAACATTCACAGAGACACTTTACTAACAAGAAGGTCGCCACCTTGACAACTTGTAAGATATAAATTGGTTCATTAGACTAATCTTCATTGGTAGAACTATCAATTATTTGAGCATTTGGATGGAAATGATTTCTTATCATAATTTTCATGTTCGAAGTAATATTTTGCATTAAGTTTTTCCAAGCACGGCTAATTCATAAGGAAATGCTTAACTCCCTTTATTTAATCCATAAAGATACCTTTTTTTACCATTATTATTACTATACTATGAGAATGAAACTATCCACAATGTTTATTTAACAATTCACTATTCTACTCTCAGGCTTTCGAATGAGCCAGACCTATGAGAAGAAATCACAATACGAGTTTCCTACCCACGCAACGATATTCTGCTCTCCTGCAGATTTTTAATTGTAAATCTCTTTCCTTCCGGTAATTATATCCAGACAAGCTAATACCAAATCTATAAATATCTGATTCTTGAGTTAGATGATTTGGTATTGCATATACTCTTGAGCACAACATAAGTGGCCATAAGGCTATAACCCTTGTCCATGATACATAGTGTTTTCCCTCACTGAACCAAGTTTAGCCAAACAAAATCAGATAACATCGGATGATATCCTTCATCATGAAAAATTTAGGAGCACTTTAAATCTCGTTATGACAGGAGGCTTAGCTTTTGAGTATCTTTCTCCAAGCAGTATTATTACTAATTAGATACAATTATCTAGCACTCCAGTTTTAAAATTTAAATAAACTTGGTCCCCAGTTTACTGATGGAAAAATAAGAAAACAATGAGACGTGGAAAATTAAAAACTATCAGAAAAAACATAGACCGTCAACATAATTTTGGAACAATTTTCAGTGAAGGATACTTATCCTGGTTCCAGTGTAAATTGGGTGGACATACAACCGCATCACGCATCACCAAGTTGTTGGGACAAGTAGTGGCATAACCCCCATTTCAATTATTAAATATTACTACATTATACACAGGTCAAAGCCAATCCTTCAGCTGCAATTTCAAGGGAAAATAAACTTGTACTAATCCGACACAATTTAGAGACCTATAATGCTTTGAGTTCAGAATTAGAAGCAACATCAAGGGAAACTTAAGCAATTCAAAAGCACTTGGGCTTTATAATTTAATAAAGCCAGTTCCCTGTTAACTGATGCAAGAACAATAAGAAAACAATAAGACAATTATAAACTCAGTCTGAAAAACAGACGATCAACATAATTTTTTAACAATTTTTCAATAAAGGATACTTAAAAATTTACCAAATTGCGTTGTAAATTGCACAGAGATGCTATAGCATGACTAAGCTGTTGGGCAAAGTAGTGGCATAAGTGCATAACCACCATTTAAATTCTTAGATATTACTATCTTATTCACAGGTCAAAGCCAATCCTTCTGCTGCAACTTCAAGGGCAAATAAACTTCTGACAGATACTGAAAACCAAAAGTGCTCAAAGCCTGTATTTCAGCCTTTTGCTTAGTCTTGACCATCAAGGTTAATTCCTCCACCCAACCAGGGTTCTTCTTGACAAAATCCTCCTCCAGCAAGTCCTTGCCAGTCTTAATATCCTGCTCGGTCATCGGCAACCTACACTGCTCAGGTATCTTGTACTTGTCCAAATCACTAGGCCTAACCCCAAGCCACTTAATATCAGGGGTGGTTAAGTTAGCACTGTCATATGACATGTTCTTGGACCCACAGCCATAAACTGACAGAATCTTCAACCCATAAGGATCACTGTCAACTAGAGCCAGCACCGGCAGCTTCAACTCTGTCTTCATCTTCCTCAAGAACTGCCTAGTGGAAACATCTGGCTGCCCCTTTGCAGTCACAATTATGCATGGAAAACGGTTGTAGAACCTATCCTCAGCCAACCTCATATAAGCAGCATCCTTCTCCACCAACAAAATAAACAAAGCATCGCTCTGCATATCCCCAACTCGATCAATATTTGGCGGAATTGCCTTCCCTCCCATCCCCATTTTGGTGCAATCGATCATATCCCCATTGTCACTGAAAATCAACCTCCCAACCACCACCCCTTTCTCCGCAGCCACGACATTGAGGCTAGACCGAGTGCACCCCAGCATGCAGGACACATCATCCAGAACAGCATCAGATTGGATCTGATTCATGCAAATTTGGTGAATAGGTTATTTTTGTAAAAACAACAGCACTACAAAAAATGATAAATGAGGGTTTTATTTATGGGTTAACAATATTTTTTGTCCTTGTAAAATTGCCAATTGTTAGTTTTTGTCCTAACTTCTATAACCTTCACTTTTCATCCAGCATTTTCTAAATACCCAAACTTTCGTCATTCAGTCTAACATATGCTAAGACTAGTTTATGAATAAGCAATTTGTAGAAGTCCTCTCATTTAGCTTTCCTAAAAGTTGTTTTTAACTTGTGTTGTGCATATACTAATTTTAGTTTATGGGAGAATTCATTTTTGCTTCTTATTTTCTTCTCCTTTAAGTGCTTATGGGAAAGTTTATCCAAACCAGGCCTAAGAATAAACTTCACCACAAACTTCATAAAATAAATAGCATGTTAGGTTTCAGTGTCAATATAGTTTTTCAAGTTAAGTCAGAAGCAAATATTTCTAGATTTAACGTTTTTCACCGTAATTGAGGTGATTTCCCTGTTCCAAACAGGTGTCCAATTCCAAACATGCTGAAAAATCAACTTACACACAAATTTATGAAAGCTTTTTAGTCTAACTTCTCTAAAAGCTGAAATACATATGTTGATTTTGGTTTTGGGAGAACTTCAATTCATTTTAGCTTCTATTTTCCTGTCTTATAAGTGTTTATGAAGAAGTTTATCCAAACATGGCTGAAGTTATTCTAAAGTTACTTGATGATCTTTCTAAGAGGCATACTAGTTATGATGGAACACACAGATTTCACCCCCTTGTTAGACAAACTATCAAGCAACTGCACGCTATCTTACCGGAGTTAAATGCAGGAAGGAAAAGCGAGGGATTTAAAAACCAAAAAACTGGCAATATCTGAAGCTTCTTATTTGGCACGGGACTAATCCTCTCTCACCGGATCGACCCATTCTGGAGTAAAGTTGGGGATCGAATCTTAGACCTCGATTAATGTGTCAAAAATTGGCGATTGTACATAGAAAAAAAAAAAAAAAACACAATTAACATGTTAACTTATTTATTGAAAAAAAAATGGCGGATGATATGAATAGATACATCATACATACCTGGTCCTGGAAGAGTTTGACGTCGGTGTAGAAGAGGTCACGCTTAGTGACATGGATGCCCTTGATGCAGAGCTGGTGGATGAGCTGCAGGATGCGGGCGGTGATGGCGGATTTCCGCACAGTGGAGATGTTCGCAAACGGGCGAAGGGAGGATTTATCCTTGAGCACTATGCGGTCGAGCTCGGGCACGTAGAGCTGGTTGGCGGCGGAGCGGGAAGGGACGTCGAAAGAGAAGCCGTGGCCGGAGAGGATGGAGTGGGCGATCCTGAGGATGAGGGACTCGATGTTGGACTGCACGGAGGAGAGGGAGAGGTCTGCCACCTCGCGGCACCGGAAGGGGAGGGATAGGCCTAGAGGGTTAGGGTTAGGGTTTGGGAGACGGAGGAGGAGGAGGCGGAGAACTGCTTAAGGGTTTCCATGATTGCTGAGTCGGGTTTCAGCTTGTTCTTGAAGGGGAGCTCGTCGCCGGCAGGGTCCTTGCGCCGGCGTTTTTTGTTGTCTGCCATGGTGGGCGGGAAATGAGATGAAATGGTGCCGCGCGGTTTTTGCGTTTTGGGGAGCTTGGACTGCGTTTTGACCCTGACAGGACAGTGAAAGTAAGAACTAAAAAGGGATGAGGGCTTATGGACTAAGGACAAAGGAATGTTGTAATAAAGCTCAATTTTTTATTTCAAGAGTATTTATTTCAACGACTTTTATTTATTTATTAATTTAGTTACTTGCTTATTAAAAATATTGAATTTAATACACTTTTATGCTTTGTTTATACTAAAGAGAAAAAAATCAAAAAGAAAATAAATAAGAATGAAATAGAAAAGATACTACATTGTTTTGATGGATAAAAAAATAAGAATGAGTACAACAAACCACCTCCTAGGCCACCCAAAATTCCATACCCAATTTTGTATGTTGTTTTCCATCAAGTTCATTTTGTTGCTTATAATTCAAAAACATTTTATATCTGAATTAGTCAAACATTATTCTCTCACCCATTTATCTAATAAAAAATCTTGTCTTCATACCATCTCCTTACTCATTCTTTCCAACCAATTGGAATACTTTTTTAATCACCTCTTTTTCTCCTTTTCCAACAATTTCTTCCAACCAATTTAGACTCCAATATATTTCCAACAACGATCCTATTTGGTAAAACATGATCCATCTCCATTTACTCAACAACGTTTAAAGAAGCTTATATTTTTAATCTTTAATATCTTATAACTCTTTGGACAACTCATGTTTTTCCATCATGTAATATCCGAGTTGACAGTCTAGAAAAATATGCTTAAAAAATTGTTATACGATATTTTTTATTTTACCTTTACACTCTCTCATAAGAAATTTCTCTTAATGATAATCAACTTCTTAATAATTATTTTTGGTACTCTGAAAGAAGAAAAAATAAATTAACACGAAATTAATAAAACAGAGTCTTCCAACTAAATGACATTTAATTATATTATTCTTACTAGTATAGAATTTAGGAAAGGTGTTTTTCTTTAACGTGGATATGATAATGAATATCTACCTAAATCCAGCTAATGTTATTCTTAAATAAGTTTAATTTGTGACATTTGTATTTATGTACGTTGAGGTTTTTGATTTGGATGATTGTTTTTGAGTTTATTGTTTAGGTTGTCAATTTTGATGTGAAGGGTTGTGTGATGCGATTTGGAAATCCTAACAACTAGAGCACTCAAAGGATATGAGAAGACATTATTATGTTATGATGATTATTCTCTTCAAGAACGACACCACTTGAGCTGGTACAATTGTTATCAATGATTTGTGTTCTTTTGAATTCTTTAGTTTTGTGTAAGAGACTACTTGCCAGTGTCATTTTCTTTCCTAGATATTTTTTTCCCATCAATGGAAGATGCCCATAATAAAGATGCTGGTCTTGAGAAGTTGGTGGATTTGTAGGCTCGAACAACTTTCTGGACATTGAGTCAAGAAGGAGGAAGAAGTGAAGCATGAAAATGTTAAAGCAAAATGTTTTTAAGTAAAGCTAACAACCTTAATAATACCAAAAAAAGAAGAAGCTAACAACGTTTTTTTTAACCAAAAAGCTAACAATGTTAAAGACAACTTTATTAAGTGATGCAACCGAATTAATGGAATAAAAAAAACTGACTTAAAACTAAAAATTAAGTTAAACGATTATTTGAAAGAAAGAAAAACCGAAACTTTAAATGAACATATCAGATTTAACATATATTTATTTTAACTGCTAAATTTTCTTATGATATAAAATTTGAGTAGTGCTGACAGATTAATATTTGTTTATGGGATTTGCACCTTTATCCATCAGAAAAAGTATTCGGCAGACTAAGTATATCCCACATTAGAACAATTTTTCAATATTTTAAATTTATAGTACTTATTTTCATTTACTTTTAAAAAAATAGAAAAATAGCCAAACAAAAGTGAATGGCTGAATGCATAACGTGTAAGAAAAAAGCATCTACATAAAGTTCCACAAATTGGCATTCCCACAAAAGCAATATGATATGAAACGTATAAGAAAATATAAACATTAAAATACACTATAGGAGCCATTTCAACCTTAAATCAATCATACACTAAATGCATAACGTGTAAAATTATTCTCGGTGTCTATTTAATTTACGAATATTTAGTTTATTCGTACGGTTCGCTTTTAAATTTATAAATTTATCCACGTGTTTTTTTAACATACATCTTTGTGACTTGTGTGCAAGTAAAATCTAAGTTGAAATTTAGATATTTGAAGCAAATCTTGTAATAAATAATTTCCGAAAGCGAACAATTAACAGGTTAATCAATCGATCAATCATCGTTGTCGTTGATCATTCAGCGCAAGTCTGCAAATCCCATCGTCATGGCGGCCATAACCCGCCTCGCGAAGCGTGCGTCCGTCGTCTCTTCCCTGGCGAGGAGGTGTCTGAGCTCCTCCGAAGATCCAAGCAAGCAGTGCGTGCAGTGGGTGTTCCTCGGCTGCCCCGGCGTCGGAAAAGGAACGTACGCTAGTCGCCTCTCGAACCTCCTCGGCGCCCCTCACATCGCCACCGGCGATCTCGTTCGCGACGAACTCGCCTCCTCTGGCCCCCTTTCTTCCCAGGTTTTGTTCTTCTTCTTCCTCCTCTTTTTTCGTTCACTTTGAATTACCTGGGTTAATATTTTTAACGCAAATTTGGTCAAGGTTATTGAAATTTCTGTGTTCGGCGCAGTGCTAAAAGAAAATGGCAGTATAATTTTTTTTAAAAAAATTATTAAATAGTTGTAACTTGTAATCTAGTCATAAATCCTTGTGTATATTAAGAAGTTTAACTTAGTTGGTTCAACACAATACATATTTTAGTTTTTATAGACTCCCTTATACGTGTATTTGATTCCTAGTTTTCTAAAAATAAAAAATAAAAAAAACCGTTATGTATGGCTTTTACAATAACAATTTAAAAGTCAACTATCATTAAAGTCGTATTAAAGATGATTTCTAATTAATTTGCGGTAGTAAATTTTTTATATTGAGCCTGTATAGAAATTAAATTGTGTATGGATATCTTATTAGAACTTGCAGGTGTTGTTTTAATTGGTGGGAGTTAGATAGCTTCCTGTGTATCGTTATCCCACTTTGCATAAGAACTGCTTGTTAGTCTTTTGTCATTTTGCAAAGAGAGTTTTGGACTCAAGTCCCTTGCATAGGAGTTATACTATTAAATTATGCTTTAATTGGATTGTCCCGTGTAGATGTTGGGGGGAGGGAGGTCTTTAAAAAATATAAAATAACATAAACTAAAACCGTGTTAAAGTAACAAGTTTTTAAAATATTGAGGGAACTTACACCGAGTTGTCTGTCCTGGATTCCCCCGCCGACAAGATGGCTTGAGGTCGGTTGGCCTATTTAGCCACCATTATCAACCTGACTTGATAGATCTAGTATCATGCCAGGTTGTGGCATCCATGTGTGTGTAGTTGGATAGAAAGGTCTTCAATCTGGTGATGCAGGAAACTTGGACAGTTAGACATCATAGTAGTTAATTCTTTGGTTTTTGTTGGACTGGCATATCTCACTGGAAATTTAAACAGTGGCACTCACTGGGCAGTTGTTTTGGTTTGTTAAAACTAGTTGTTAGAGTGGAGTGTCATCATTGGTATTCCCCTCTTTTTGCATTGATTGTATCTTAGCTCCTTTTATTATATGATTTATATCTGTATTGTTTGTTACAAGACTAACAACTTATGGGATGTTCTTGTCATTTGTTGGTTTGGTTAACTTCTGTTAAAATATCTGTGCAGCAAGAATTTTAAATTGAGTTTTGTTGGTTTTCAGTTCCTGGAACATTTTAATCATGAATATTCTTGTATTCTATTTAGTAATTGTAGTGCATAATCCTGTAACTGTAATTTATTTATTGGGTTATAAGGAAAACCTACCTGTCTGCCATGCTAGTAAGTCTTTAACTTTGGAAGATTGCATTTTGTGTAATTTTTCATTGATCCAAATTACTATTCTCGACTTCTTAAAGATCAGTTGACTGAAAATATATTCAAGCTTTGATTAATACATAGTTATGGTATTCCAAGGTGATATATTGTGGCATAATTGTTGTCTCCTTGTTGGGATAGAATGTTTATTTTATGTCCATCAGACCATTTCTTCCACTTTTTTATTTGTAATTTTTGGTTTATTACAGCTATCAGAAATTGTAAAACAAGGCCAATTGGTGTCAGATGAAATTATTATTAGTTTATTGTCAAAGAGACTTGTTGCTGGGGAAGCTAAAGGTGATTTGGGATTTATTCTTGATGGTTTTCCTCGAACAATTAAGCAAGCAGTGAGTTTCTTCACTTTGGTAAAGTGTATTTCATTATAGGTACTCTACTTATTTTGTTTACTAAACCTTTACATGAATACAAGGAACAAAAATATTGATAGTGGGTTTTGATTCCCAAAATTGTAATTTCTAATGAAAAGTAAGTGAAGGAATTTTTTCTTTGTATGGATAATATGATGATTTCATAAGACAACCTACCTTATCTAGTTTATTTATTTATTTTCATTTCCCCACCTGATCAGCTACTACTTCCCGTCGTTCAAGCAGCTTTAATTTTTCTCCAGTTCTGCCTCTTCTTCCCTTCATATGTGTTGTAGTTGCAACAGTTCTGTTGCTCGCTTACTTTTCATAGAACAGTTTAAACCTTTAAATAACAGAATACTCAAATTCTACACGTGTTTTTCGCTCGCAGGAAATATTGGAAGGGGTAACTGACATTGACTTGGTAATCAATCTGAAGCTTCGAGAAGATATTCTGCTTGAGAAATGCCTTGGTAGGAGAATTTGCAATCAGTGTGGGGGTAATTTTAATGTTGCTTCCATCAACATCAAGGCTGAGAATGGGAGCCCTGGAATTATTATGGCTCCACTTCTTCCTCCTGAGAATTGTATATCAAAGCTCATTACTCGATCAGATGATACTGAAGCAGTGGTCAAAGAAAGGCTTCGAATATACAATGAAATGGTATTGCTGCACAATTATATTATTATTCATTTTGGGAATTCAGGAAGATCGGCCGCTTAAATGGCTTCTTATTTGTAGTTATATTTATCTTTATTGTGAGGAATTTATAAAAGATCTGAATGAACTTGTTGATGTTTCTAATTTCCTGTTGCTTCTAGTTACATTTTTGTGAATGATTTTGACTTCCCTTTCTACTTGGTTTAAAGACTTGTTTTCTGTCTTGATTGCAGACTCAGCCTGTGGAGGAATTTTACCGTTCAAGAGGAAAATTATTGGAGTTTAACCTGCCTGGAGGAATCCCGGAGTCTTGGCCTAAGTTGCTACATGCTCTTAATCTTGATGATTACGAGGACAAACGATCTGCTGCAGCATAACGATATAATAATGTATCATAACAGTAAGTATTTCATTCTTTGCGTGCATATATTGCATGCATGGCAATTTTGCAGGACAGAGAACCAAAGAAAGGGAACTTCTCTGCTAGTATTATTTTGGACCAATAAATGATATTTGTAAGTGTTGTAATTTGATAAGAGTATAAGACTGGTAGTGTTGCGTTTTCTTTTCATATAATTTGGTTATATGGGAAGGGTTTCCCAGCATATAATGTTATTGTGAAGAGTGAAGAATATATCACAGCATTGCTAGATGGATAGTTGGACAGGAATCAGCTTCGATAGGATTGGTGCATCATCACTGTACTGTTGTAAATTAAATGTGAATGAACTTATTCTATTGCATCATCAGATTCTCGTGATTTAGGGAAGGCCTTTACTGAATTAACTTCCAGGAAAAAATTATTTAATATGATGTTTCATGTTATTTGAATAAGTCAAGTCTTTTGATTTCACAATACTCATGAATAACTCCTTTTCTTTGAATGTTGTTTCATATCTGATTTGAAAAAAATATTAGGAGGACAACTCAAATCAAGCATATGGATACATAATAAAGTCTCTAATTTTTATTACTTAAAAAATCATGGGACAATTTTTTGTCCCAAGTACAAATTATTAAAAAGACACAAATCTCTATTTCTATCTTTTTAATAATAAAAAAATAGTAATTAATCAAAGTAATCATTTTAAAAGCCAGATTTTTTTATTTGAATTTCTCTTTCTTTTTTTTTTAAACATGTTACATTTGATATAAATGATATTAAGATACTTAATATTAGATATTTTAGTAAATTTTATATTATTTTATTTGTGTGATCCATTATTTATCAAATGATATACATAATAAAAAATTGTCATGTAATTTGTATTTTTATCTTGTGTTATTCTTTTTATTTTATCCAGTATTATAACAAATCAAACAAACTTTTACTCAAAATCCGAATAAAAAGAGGATGTAAGAGTATACAAACAATACACTTGCAATTTTATTTGATTATTTGAGATATATATATATATATATATATATATATATATATATATGTACAATCAGTCATATAACATTTTTTTTTTGTCTAATGTAAGAGAGATAGACACTAAAAGATGTTGTTATACTAATATATTATTGTATAAATAAGTTTTCTCATTTTATTTTAATTTTGAGAACTACTGGCACACTCACAACCTTGATAATGACCTGCATTTGTGTTTTTTGCAAATTGCACTTTTGGTTCTCTTTTTCATGCAAAATACACTTTTGCTTCATCTTTAACTTTTGTTTCTTCTCTTTATTATTTTATCTCAAGATTATTTGCCTAGTGCGGACGGAGCATTTTAGTATTTTATACAAGATAATTTGCCTAGTGCATATGTGACTGTGAGTCTTTGATTTTATTTATTTTTTGTCTATTTATTTTGGCAAGGGTTGTATCCAATTGCTAATAGATTCTATTTATTTATTTTACTTTTTTTTTTAATAATTACTCATTAAAATGTTAAGCAGACCAACCGAAAAAAAAATCCTGATTGGCTAGCCAAAAAAATGGAGTGTAATGTCTGATTGTCTACCCAACTTTAGCTTTTTTTTTAGACAAGCAAGCTTATCTCATTTCATTAACAATAAGAAAATAAATACAAGTGAGAATGAAATCATCAACATGGTGACTAACATAAAATTGAGACTAATTAATGTAACTTATAAACGTATATTAATTAATGTAGTAAGATTAATATAGATTATAGTAGTATAGTAGCTAGCCCAATTTCATTTTTGACTTTGTGGTTTGTTGATGTTTTTCCAAATTATTAATGTATATAGGGTTGAACTTGACCTCAAATATGTGGGAAAAAAGTAGTGTAGTAATTAGAATTAATTAATATTAGAAGAATTTAAGATTATTATTTTTTAATTTATTGTTCCGTTTTTTTTAGATTTCTACATTTGCATAATGTCTCAACACCTGTGTATAATATATATATATATATATATATATATATATATATATATATATATATATATCAACATCGATTATTGATCTCTGCATTAGACTAGAAAGGTTATGCATAGAGTTTGTGAAATTGGCAAAGGAAAAATCGCATTAAAGTAACCAAAATACTTTAGGAAGCCATCACTCTGAGTTGACCTAAATTTGGACCCACTTTGCCGCTTGTTACGATGCCACCATGGACTCTAGCTCTTCGAGCAACGCCACGACGATGACGCGGTCGCATACGACAGTGTTAAGGTGAAGGAACACGGCGAAGCGGTCTGGGGCTACGGTGAATACAATGAAATGTGTTTAGAGGGGTGTTAATAAAATTAATTTTAAATATAATTAGTTTTAATTAAAATTGATTTTGAAATAATATAATTTATTTTTGGATATTTTATTATAAAAATTAATTAGGAATAAAAATTAATACAAAATTTTGAATTCACAATAAATTATTCAAACTTATTTTAATTTAAAATCAATTATAAATTATTTTTAACGTTAAATCAAACATATAAAAAATTAATTCTAAAGTCATAATCAATTTTTTAATGTTAAACTAAACTCTTCAAATTAAAAATCAAATTCTAACAATCGAAAGTCATCATAAATTACGAATTTAATATGCACAGTGTGACTAATGACATATATGGAGAAGGGCTTAAATTTTTTTTTACAAATTTGGAGATAAAAAAATAATTTTTAATTTGGGGATTAAAACTAAAAGATCCATATATAATAAACGATAAAATATATATTTAAGACAATAAAAAATAACATAAAAATATCTGGAAAAAAAAACTCCAATTGTCTTCAAAATTAACCCATAAAGGCATTAACTATAAATATATTTTTCTATTTTTAATTTTGTGTAATTTATTTTCAGATATGTTATATACTTATATGTTTACTCAACTTAAGTTCATACATATTTGATATGTATACTCAGATAAAGCTTTTGTAGAATATGAGTGATGTCACCACAAAATAGTTAATAAGATATGATCATCATATACGTACAAAATATACAAGTGATCAATTTTTTTTCTTATTATAGAGTGTGTAGATTAGCCAATAAAATATTTGTGTGAAAAAAAGATTAGTCAATAGAAGATATACTGATTAGTTAAATCTTTTGAGTTCAAGTAAGAAAATGTAATTGAGTTAAAATTTAGTATTTTATCTTCTTGATGTAATAGATGATTGTTGTGATTTTGATCTAACTTTTTCTGCCTTTTTACCACTTAATTTATCAAAAACACATTTTACAATTTTGCTATAAAATCAGGACATTGTTTTTGGTCGAATTGTTTTATTTCTGTTTATCGCTTTTTTAGCTCGGATAAGGTCATAATAATGATTTCCCGAAAAAAATTGCTTTGAGAAAACTTGTGCAATACATGTACTACTTTATTAAGGTAATAGAACATATAAAATTATCAAGTGATTGAAAAAAAATAAAAGAAAAAGGGAGAAGGGAGATCAGATATTCAAATTCTTAATTAATATTTTTAATAAAATTAACATTATCTGATAAAAATATTAATTATTTTGGTGTGACACTTGAATATAAGTCATATTAGTATAATTTGTATATTATCAAATTATGTAATGGATTTACATCATCACATGCATCATACAATTTATTTAATCAAATTCAACAAAATTTTATCTAATTAATTTTGTACTCATCTAATCAAATATAA
>PYAF01005734.1:1702277-1726602 GCA_007407185.1 Glycine tomentella
CTAAGTTAAATTTCTCTATGTTCCTAATACCTAGCCCTCCACCCTCCTTTGGTTGACACACTTCAGACCACCTCACCCATGCAATCTTCTCTTTATCCTCTACACCACCCCATAAAAACCTTCTTTGTAGCCTTGTCAATTTATCCGCCACCTTCTTAGGTACCCTGAAAAAAGAAAATAGAAATATAGGAAGAGAATTCAAGACAGACTTTATGAGAGTCACTCTCCCCCCAAAAGATAGATATTTTTGTTTCCATTTAGCTAGTTTCTTCTCATATCTTGGCTGAAGATTTGTTTCTTGCGTAAATCTGCAACCACTTTTCTTCTTTCGAATAAGTTACTGTATATTTCCAATACTTGCACTATCTTCCACTTTTCAGTAGATCTTTCGGAGATTCTAAAATTACTCGTGAGTTCAAGCTTGAGGTGGGAGGGTGGGTGGCAGGGTTTAGAATTGTGAAAAGATGTAAATTTTGCTTCGCATTTTAATTTCATTAGTATAGTCATTCAGATGTTAGAAGGAAAGTAAATATTGTTTGCTTGCAAGAAACTAAGTGGGTTGGAGAAAAGGCCAAGAAAGTGAAGGACACCGGTTTCAAGTTGTGGTATACATGTACAACCAAGAGTCGAGATGGGGTTGAAATTATGATCGATAGAATAAAGACGTTGACGTCAAAAGGAAATGCAACAGAACTATGATGATTAAGCTTGTAGTGGGGGATCTCATTTTAAATATCCTTAGTGTGTATGCACCTCAAGTTGGATTACACTCAAATGAAAAGAACCAATTTTGGGAAGATTTGGAGAAGGTTCTAATAGGGATACCATGAGAGGAGAAGATTTTCCTAGGAGGATATTTAAATGGTCATGTTAGTAAAAACAGTGGAGGTTTTGATAGAATTCATGATGGTTTTGGCTATGGGACGAGAAATGAGACTGGAGAAGGTGTCTTGAACGTTGCACTAGCCTATGATTGGATGCTAGCCAACACTTTTTTCCGAAAAAGGGAGTCTCATCTTATCACTTATCATAGTGGCCAAAATTGTAGTCAAATAAATTCCTTTATGACTAGAAGGGAAGATAGAAATTCGTGTATTGACTTCAGTTCAACAAAGTTGTTAATGTGAGGAAGAAGACTTAAAATCCAAGGATAAGATGGTGCAAGTTAAAGAAGAAGAAGCAGATAGAATTTAAGGAAAACATAGTGCATGAAGGATTGTGGGAGTCTATTGGAGAAGCTAGTGAAATATGGAATAAGATGATTATGCGTGTTCAAAATATGGGAAAGAGGGTGCTAGGTGAAAACAAAGGAAACAAAGTTCTTACAAAGGAAACA
This sequence comes from Glycine tomentella, assembly GCA_007407185.1. Classification (NCBI taxonomy): domain Eukaryota; kingdom Viridiplantae; phylum Streptophyta; class Magnoliopsida; order Fabales; family Fabaceae; genus Glycine; species Glycine tomentella. The sequence continues at coordinate 1,703,614 of PYAF01005734.1, forward strand.
TGTTGGTGGAATGGAGAGGTGCAGGAGGCTATTAAACAGAAGAATGAATGCTTTAGATCTTTGCATAAATGTTCTAATGATGAAAATTTGCAAAACTTTAGAGTAACGAGAAAAATGCAAAGAAAACAGTGTAGGAAGCTAGAGGCAAAATTTTTGACGATTTGTATAAGAATCTTATGAGCAAGGATGGTGAAAAAGGTATTTACAAACTTGCAAAAATTAGGGATAAGAAGAGTAAAGACATCACCCAAGTTAGATGTGTCAAGGATGAAAATCAAAAACTTTTGGTAAGAGATGAAGATATAAGTGAAAGATGGCTAAACTACTTTAACAAACTTTTTAATGGGAACGACGATAAGAGTGAGGTGGTTTTGGAGAATGTTTTTGATGATCTGAATAAAAGATTTGTGCATAGGATTAATACACATAAAGTTAAGGAGACTTTAAAGAAGATGAAGAATAATAAATCTTTGGAACTCGATGATGTCCCTATTGAAGTGTGGAGAGGCTTGTGAGATGTGACAATAAAATGGTTGACCAATCTTTTCAATAAGATTCTTCAAACAAATAAGATGCCTGATGCTTGGAGGAAAAATATGCTTGTGCCTATTTACAAAAATGAGGGAGATATCCAAAATTATTCTAACTACAGAGGCATCAAGCTTATGAGCCATTCTATGAAGATGTGGGAAAAAGTTATTGAACATCACCTAATGAGAGAGACTAAGGTTTCTGTAAATCAATTTGGTTTTATGATAGGAAGATGTTCCATGAAAGTTATTTTCTTGATGCGACAATTAATGGAAAGGTATAGGGAAAAGAAGAAAGACTTACACATGATATTTATAGATCTTGAGAAAGCATATGAAAGGGTCCCAAGAAAAGTCTTATGGTGGACTCTTGAGAAGAAATAACTGGCATTAAAGTATGTTAATGCAATCAAGGATATGTGTGATGAGGCTACCACATGTGTGAAAGCTTGTAATAAAACATCAAGGTATTTTCCTATCATGGTAGGTGTTCACCAAGGTTCAGTTCTTAGTCTTTACCTTTTTGCCTTAGTGATGGATGAATTAACGAAAGATATTCAAGAGAAAGTGTCGTGTTGTGTGCTTTTTGCAGATGATATCGTGTTTATTGATGAGATCAAAGATGGTGTTAATAGAAAACTGGAATTGTGGAGAAACACTTTAGAGTCTAAAGGATTCCCGATAAGCAAGACGAAGTATATGAAGTGTGAGTTTTCGCGGGTAAGAGATGGTGATCAAGACATAGTGCATCTACTTGGTCAAGAGGTACCCAAGAAAGATGTTTTTAGATAATTGAGATCAATTTTGCAAAAAGGTGGTGAAATTGATGAAGATGTAAATTATAGAATCAGAACATGGTGGATGAAATGGCAGAGTGCATCAAGAGTTTTGTGTGACCACAAAATTCCTCTTAAGCTAAAAGGAAAATTCTATAGAATAGCTATAAGATCGACAATGATATATGAAGCGGAATGCTGGCCAGCACATAGGCAACATAAGCATAAAATAGGGGTAGCAAAAATGAGGATGTTAAAGTGGATGTGTGGTTATACGAAGATGAATAAGATAAGAAATGAGGATATTCGACGAAAGGTAGCAGTGGTATCAGTGTGTGAAAAGATAATGGAGCATAAATTGAGGTGGTTTGAGCATGCTATGAGACGATCACTGGATGCTTCTGTAAGAACAAGAGTTTGATAGCAAAAACTTGCACAAAGAGATGTAGAGGTTGACCGAAACTTATCTTGGAAAAGGTAGTTAAACAAGACATAATGGAATGTGATATAGATTGACGGACGGTATGTCTTGAGACGGAGTGGAAAAAAGCTATAAGCTTGGTGGAGGTTTAAACCCATTAGTATTTCTATGTTCCAGTCGTTCCCTTTTATTTAGTTTTTTTCCTTTTCATTTCTCTCCTCCTCCTTTCACCCCTCTTTTATTTTAACTTATTTTTCCTCTCCTTTGTATTATTTCTACTTTTTCTGTCCCTCTCCCTTTCTCTTTCTTTGTCTAATTTCCGATCTATCATTGGATTCATCTATCACCGATCCCAATTAACTTGGATTAAAGGTGATGTTGATGTTGATATTGATGTTGAGTATAGTCATTCAGAATAAATTCGTGGTCTTAAATGCTTGTGTAAGCTGTAGAGTTATGTTTCTGTGGGTAAAATCATTAAATCAACAACGTAGACCAATCAGAAAATGGCATACAAGTTCTATTTGAAAGGGATTGTGGCCACAAAGCTTCAGAGTCTTAAATGTAATCATTTACAATTCAGAATTAATTGGTAGTCTTAAATGTATGTCTAAGCTGGGGAATGTTGGTGGTGTGGGGAAAATCCTTAAATCAATGATGTAGACGACCAGATACTGACTTACAGGTGCTATTTGAAAGACATTATGGCTCCAAAGTTATGGTTTTACTCTTTGGATTTAATTTCAATTGATCTTAACTGTATTAAGCTTGTAGATAGTTGATTCTGAAGGAGTTTCTAAACACAGCAGCAGATTGATAGGTTTTGTTAGGTTAAAATTGCAAGGTATGGTACTTGAGCCCCACATTGGAAGCGTGGGATTTGGGTGTGAGGTTTATAAGTAGAGAGCAGGATGCCCCCAGATAAGGAGGTAGCCCTGACAGAGTATTTTAGACTATAGGCTAAATAAGCTTGTAAAGCCTGCGTGACTTTAGTTCTGTAAGAGTTTACTGTTGTTATGTTTGTGTGGTAAAAATGTTAGAAGTCTGTTGTAATAGACTTACTGCTATCTAGCACCTCTTACTGCAGAGTTGTTATAGATCTAACTGATTCGTTGGCACTTAGCATGCTTATAAATAAGCTAAATTTGTGATTGAATACTCACTTTGTGCAGGCCTTTGCATATGAGGTTGTCATACTGAATTTGCAAGCTTTCCTTGTTTCATACTAGATTGGTCTGCTAATCGTCTAGCTTTTACTACTATTGCTTATCACTGAGCAAGGGGTGGCAAAGGTGTATTTGTTCTTAATTTTCTGATCAATCACAACACAAAGAGATTTCACATTTCACTTATCAAGTTCTATGATCCATGGTGATCTATAATTATAATAGGGAAGGGTTATGATTATAAATTTGTAAACTAGAAATAAAAGAGGAACTAATAGCATTGATAATTTGTGTTAGAGTATGTATATATTAGCCAGTAGCTAGGCGACAGTGTAGCTCTTTTACAGCTGTCAAGTAACTGTATTCTGTTATGGTAGGTATCACTAGCTATATATAGTCTTTTGGATCAGTCTAACTGACCACAGTGATCTATATTTACCTATTCAATGTACATTAATATATTCAGTTCAGATTCAATGAATTTTTCCCTCAGAATTCTCTTCATTCTCTCCCTTGAATAGCATTGTAACATCTATATATGCAAATATTTTTCCCATGACATTATTATAATTGCTATCATGAATATATCTAATTTTTTTAAAATATAATTCTACATGAAGAGTCTGGTATTGTTACATAAGATCTTAATTTGCGTTTGTTTTTTCCAGTTATTGACGCAGCAAACGGATTGCAAGCTTGGAAGATATTGGAGGATTTAACCAATCATATTGATCTCGTTTTAACTGAGGTGGCAATGCCTGGCTTATCAGGCATTGGTCTACTATACAAGATTATGGGCCACAAAACCCGGAAAAATATTCCAGTAGTTAGTAAGTTTTTCCAAGTGCTTATATATGTTTGTTTTGAAGCATTTCTTTTTCTCATCTCATGATGTAAAAAAGCTACTCTTTTGTATGGCTTCTAATGGGATTGGTCTGCAGTGATGTCATCTCATGATTCTATGGGTATAGTCTTTAAGTGTTTGTCAAAGGGTGCTGTTGACTTTCTAGTTAAACCCATACGGAAGAATGAGCTTAAAAACCTGTGGCAGCATGTTTGGAGAAGATGTCACAGTGTAAGCTGACTTGAATTTTTCTTTCCTGACATCATCATACTTTCTAATTCCTTTTCTGGCCAATATGTATGACGATATAACTTATAAGCAGTCTGTTGCCTTTGCTAAATCTAATTGGGCGTTTGTTCCAAGGTATGAAATTTTATTGCCAGGAATATTATGCCTAGGAATATTATGCCCATGAACATGTTTGTTTGACAATAGTAATTTCAGAAAAAATTAAAAAATAAAGTTAAAAAGAAATGTGGAAGAATCAAGAATGAAGTGGGGATAGGTAGCTATTATAGTGATAACCTTTATTTCCATGGGAATCCAATATACTCACCCTTCTCCATGGGAATAAGAAGCAAGACAATTATGGGTATTTTACATTCTTGGGAATAGGGGTGGAAACAGGCTAGGTCATGTCAGATTTGGTTAGGTATGATCTTGGTCTGATTTAAAAACATAAAGTCTGACCTGAGCTATTTACCTGTTATAGACTTTTTTTTTAAGTTTGGCCTGACCTATTTAAAAGTCTGGCTTGACTCACAAGTCTATTAAAAAGCCTATTTTAAATAATTACTAGAGACCCCTCTTTTTTCTTTAGTGCCAAATGATGCGATGTTTTTTCCTTCTTTTGCTTCCTTGAAGTTTGTACTTCTTCAATTCTTTTTTTTTGTGTGTTTTTTTGGTGTCCAAACCTTTCCTTTTATAGTGTTTTTTCTTCCTCTGTTCTCTTTATTCTGTCCCTTTTTTTATTATTTTTTTTCTTAGTTTTATCGTTGTTCTTACTTTACCTTTTTTTCTATTTTATCATCTTTCTTTCCTTTTTTTCTTTTTCTATTATCTTCCTTTCCTTTTTTCTTTTTATTATCTTTCTTTCCCTTTTTTCTTTCTTTCTTCCGGTCCATATTTTTTTTTCTATTTTAATATTTTTCTTCCATTTTTTCCTTTTTCTATTATCTTCCTTTGTTTTTTTTACGTTTTCTTTCTCCTTTTTTTCTGTTTTAATATTTTTCTTTCCCTTTTTTTTATTCTTTCCATTTCATTATTTCTCTTTCCTTTTTGTTGTTTTCGTTTTTTTAAATAATTATTTTTTCTTTCATTTTCATTTTTTAAATTTTTTTCGCTTTCCATTTTTTTTTGGGATCCGAACAGAATTAAGATATGACAAATTGACAACATATATATATATATATATATATATATATTAAATTGACAACTTGACAGGCTTAACAAACTTTTTTTAAAGCTTGAACCTGACTTTTTTATTTAAACAGGTTTTTCAAAAAACCTTAGTCTGACTTTTATAATAAACAAGTCAGGTCAGGCCAAAGGTCCCTGATAGGCGGTCTGGTCCATTTCCATCCCTACTTGGGAATCAACCACTCTTGGGAGTGTTTTTACAAAACTTGTACCAAACATGAAAATGTGATATTTCCAAGTCCACATTCCTGGGAATCTTGCTTGATACCGTGAAACAAACACCTCCTAATGTATCGTTATATTATTACAGGATTGATGTATATGTGAACCACTGATTATTATTATTAAATGTAGATGGAATGTTGCTCAATGTCAATGCAGATTTGTGATATTTTCTTTCATGCTTAAAATTATTTGTTTGATATGACGTGAGCCTTCAGTTACTTTGTCAATTATGACTATTATTTTGTTTCTTTCCCCACAGTCTAGCGGGAGTGGCAGTGAAAGTGGCACACAAACCCAGAAGTCTGTAAAATCAAAGAGTATTGAGAAGTCTGATAATAATTTTGGAAGCAATGACGAAGATGATAATGGAAGTATAGGCCTGAATAATGGGGATGGAAGTGACAATGGTAGTGGCACTCAGGTATAACTTTTGTGATGTTTTGTTGGAAAAGCTCTCGTGCATAGGTTAAACAGACCTTACTGTTAAAGCTAGGTTTCATGGATGTCTTTTATTTTTTATTTGTTAATTCATATTGTAAAACTTTTATAAGGATATTCTTAGAATATGGGCTTAGGCCTAACTCTAATTGGCTTGTAAGGTGAGGGTTGTCTCCTACTTATATACTCTAAATTGACACTTTCTAGCCAATGTTGGACTTGGATTTTTTCTGATACACCGCCTCACGCCCAACACTATTTTGGTTGGATGCGTGGATAATTTGGTTGATGGTCCGTTAATGGGTCTAGGATACGCTCTAATACTATCTTAGAATGTGGGTTTAGACCTAACTTAACACTACAAAATCGGCATGTAAGGTGAGGGTTGTCCCCCATTTATGTACTATATTGACACTATTTTTAGTCGATGTGAGACTTGAGTTTTTTCCAATAGATATGAATTACCATACATCATTTGGTTGGATTCTAGCTCAATCTGTCATATATATATATATATATATATATATATATATGTTAAGCATAAAAGAAGAATCAAACTGAGAGAAGCTTAGGCATGTTGCAACCTGCTCACTAGGCTGGACCACTGAGAACTAAGAAGATACTGTTATGAAAACCATCAAGAAAGGACATTGACAAAAATAAATCTCTCTTTTAATTTCCGCTCCTACAAGTTAGGAGACTCTCAGAAAAGTGTTTTGTGAATCTACATGTTACACATAAACCACCTGGGGGTTAAAGGTTGTCGATATCATTCACCCGGGAATGAAAGTGTATATTTTGCCTGTCTGTGGTTTCTTTATTACTCATCAGTTCAAATTTCCCACTTCTGTTTCCTATCCCTGCTGTCCAACAGTTTTGATGCTAAGTTTAATGGATAGCCTTGAGCCTCGCGTAGGTTTTCTGCAACTACCTGGGGGTAGTGGGGCTCCTTTCATTTGAGTATGTGTATAAGAGGAGAATAATTACTGAACTGATGTACATGGCTGAGAAATTAATTATACTGATATTTTATTCTGCTTTGAAAACTTGGAATTGGTATTTTATTTTGTTTTGAAAACTTGGAATGATGTAACTATCTGGGTTTATCTTTTGTAATTGTATATCATGTAAAAATGGTTCACTTTGAACCTAACCTGTTAATGTGAAAGTTTTATATTTTTCAAATTACAATCTCAAAAAATTTTGTTGATTGAGTAGGAAGTGTGGCACATTTCGTTTGACTAATTTAATGCAGAAGGTTCATGTAGTTGCTGCTGTCTGATTATGTTAGACCCCTGAATGAGAATGAGAGGGAGGGATCAGCTGATGGTGTGTCTTTTCTAGGAGAAAGAATGCCAACTTGATAGGTGGTTATGCCGGGGATTGAGAATTCTGATATGGGATTGATGAATCGGTGTGAGCGAGAGAGAGGAGGGAAACCTCTGGTATAGGAGTTGTAACTCTGGGGGAAGTGTGCTCTTGTTGGGTACAATTTCTGATAATTGAATGATACACCTCATTTTGCATTCATCTCTTACCGTTTCTGTGACTCTGTTTGTGGTGTTCTATAGACTAGCACGGATTGCTGTTATCACTTGCTAGTTGCTAGTATATGAAAAAGTAAAGGGCTAGAAACCTCATAATTTAACATGTCATTCATTAAGACAATCAGTTTCAAATGTTTTTTAGTAATGAGGTAAACAGTTTAACAGCAAACACCACAAGTCATCGGCATACTGGTTTAGGACTAACTTGCCAGTATTGCCGTATCAAGGTCATGTTCTAATTCTGGTAACCAAAAGCTACTTGACAAGTTCTTTGTTATCTCCTTTTGCAGAGCTCATGGACCAAACGTGCTGTAGAAGTTGATAGTCCTAAACGAGTTAAGTGGGATCAAATAGCTGAGTGCCCTGACAGTACCTGTGCTCAAGTTGTTCACTCCAATGCTGAAATTGGTGGGAACAAGGTGGTTCCTCTAGCTGCAAAGGAGTGTCCAGAACAGAAGGAACAACTTGGTAAGGGCAAAGTGCCTTGATCTTCCTGTCACTGCATTAACTCTTTCTCATTCAGTCATCCAAATACATGCATGATGTTTATGGTAATATTATGGTGTGTTGATTGAAGATTTTCATGGTACTAATTGTAACTCTTTAATATTTTCTTTCTTGTTTTCAATATGTTGCTTTGCTTTTGGGTTTGCCTTTAGGAACTTCATTTCGGTAGCACATGATTCTTTAAAAGATAGGTTAAATTCCCTGTAGGTGACACTCATTCAGGAATCAGTCTCTATATGAAAAAAACTCAAGTTTTAGTTCGTATATGTCCTTATTAATACACATTGGTCCTTGTTAATAATGGCATATAGGGACTAAAACTTAAGAAACACAGTAACAAGGATCAATGTGTACTCATAAGGGTGTATAGGGACTAAAGCTTAATTGTTATTTTTTGTTTTCATACAAGGATTGATTTCTAAATGAGTCACCTGTAAGGACCAAATGATTATTTTAACCCTAAAAGATATTTAGATTCTGAATGTATTATTTCCAATGTGATGCTTGTTATCTTAGTTGCCTTAGTTATGAATCGACAATGCTAAAATGATGAGTTTCATTCCTGAATCCAGTACTGTGATGTGAGTATAATATTACAAAGTACACTTTCCTTATGCTTATGTGAAATTCCTGTTTATATATGTTTCGTCCATGCTTGGATGTTTTCAATGTTGCATCTATATACGTGTTCAATTTCTTTTGGTTGACATGCTTTGCAATGCATTGTTACTGTCATACAGCTGCATTAGAGGGTCTTTTTAAAGTTTTTGTTTTATCTTGTTTAATTACTTGTTTCTTATTGTAATTCTTGTCTACTGATGTCATTTCATTCATATGTGTAACTTCTCCCCTAAGTGTGGATGGTCAGCTGTTCATATATGCATTTACGTATCTATTGCAAATTCATGTATATGCATGTACCTTTATTTGGGGATGATTTATTGTATTTAATTCCTTTATCTAGACAATGTCAAAGAGATGGTCAAAGTGGACTCCCTAAGTGTGGGTGGCCAGCTGTTCATATATGCATTCATGTGTCTATTACACATGCATGTGTGCGCATGTACCATTATTTTGGGATGATTTGTTGTATTTAATTCTTTTCCCTGGAAGGGATGAAAGTTGACTCAGTAGAGATATTGACTTGATGGTCAACTATGTCAATGGCGTTCCAGTCAAAACTGCAGGTTCTAAACATAGCAATGCACCTGATGTCGGCCCCTCTAAATTCAACGAGCAAATTAATAGAGGACAACTGGATCTTAATTGTGAAAATCAATCTAGCAAGCTAAGGTGCAAAGGTTTATCACTGTCTGATGCCATTACTAGCACTTCTGATTCTCAGATGCATAGTGGAGAATTTGAAGCCCTAAATAAAAAACCCAAGTCCTCAGATATTGAAAATAAAGGCACTAATAATGATGAAGAATTGCCATATCTTGAGCTCAGTTTAAAGAGGCTTAGAGGAGTTGAAGATGCTGCTGGTATTGCAATTCAGGATGACAGGAATGTTTTAAGACGTTCTGATCAGTCTGCTTTCTCAAGGTATGATGATTTAGTGTTATTGTTTTGTATTGTTCAGCATTTTTTTTTAAGATGGATAACTGTTTAATTGTTAAAAGTCTTTTGCTACAGGTACAATGCAGCCTCAAACACTAAGAAATCTCCCACTGGATGTGTTGGAAGCAATTCTCATAATAATAGCTTAGAAGTTACAAAGAAAGATTCATCTCGCGATATTCAATCTCATTCTAGCGGCAATCCTCCTAACCAAAACTCAAATGGTGCTAGCAATAACATTGATATGGGTTCCACTACTAATAATGCTTATGCTAAATCTGTAGTTATAAGTGAGCCAGCAGTGGCATCAACAACCAAATGTTTGTACCAAACGTATGCTTACCAGCCTGTAAAAAACAACCTTGTTTGTACCTCTCAACAAGTTGTCTTACATAATACTGAAGATACGATGGCAACAATGCTGGCACCACCTAAACTAGACAGACATAAAGATTCTGCAGCTCCAGACTTCCATCTCCATTGTGAAAACCATAACTGTATTGCTGACAGCATGAAGCACCAGCAGCCACCTGATCATAATGCTGAATCTATGAAGAAAATGGCTACTGCTGCTCCACATTGTGGATCATCAAATGTGGTTGAAGTGCTAGTTGAAGGTAATCTTGGAAACCACAGTATCAATAGAAGTGCTTCAGGCAGCAACAATGGAAGCAATGGACAAAATGGGAGCAGCACTGCAGTTAATGCTGGAGGGACAAACATGAAAAGCAACAATGGACTCACTGGGAATAGTGGCAGTGGTGATGCTAGCGGAAGTGGAGGTGCCAACAGAGTAGATCAAAACAAGACTTCTCAAAGGGAAGCGGCCTTAACTAAATTTCGCCAAAAGAGAAAAGAGAGAAGGGAGAGGTGCTTTCATAAAAAGGTAACGGTCCATAAAGTATTTAACTGATTTATTATCTATTACTATGATATTGTAGAAACTGGAAATTATTGGTAGATATATTGGAGACTATACCTCCTTCACTCAATGGTTGACCTCTGTAAACACAGAATTTTCAGGAAAAATGCAAAAAAATAAATTGAAAGATAATTATGTGTCTATTTTCTCAACAAAGCTATTCGGAAGCTTGAATATTTTCTCTCTGGTCTTCATGTATTTAGAAGCATTGACACTCTTCACAAACATTGATCCTATTGAACAGTTTACCAAATAATTAATCAGGGTCCTATTGTTCCCATCTGTCCAAGCATATGGTATAATTGAGCATCCATATTTCGTTTGTTCCTCCTTATGACCCTTCAACATTTCTGTTTGTATATTCCAACTCCTTTCTAAGGACTGAAACTCTCAATTCGTAATAGCTTGGGTCCTTTAAATTAGGACCACAGTTTCCAACAGCTTCAAGCATTACTTTGAAACTTTTTGACTGCAACACATTAAACTGAATTTCATTCTTCAAAAAGAATTGGTTCAATTGAGCAACGGTTGAATAGTCGTTGCCCTTGCTTCCTTTTGATAAGCATAATTGTGCTTGTTTGCCTCTTTGCTTTTCCCAATTGGATTCAGGTTTTTAAAGAAAAGCAAATCCATGGGGCCTTTTTAACATTTGTAGTCTTCTTCTTGGAAACAATTAGCCTAAGCTGATGATGTTAGAGGCCTTTTCCAGTTTGAAGCCTTGACATTTCTTGCACCTCATCTTGCCTTCTTGCACCCAGTATAAGTCTTTTTCCCCTTCTTTTGCTCCTTGGTTGTCTTTTTTTTTTTTTTTTTTTTTTTTTTTTTTTTTTTTTTTTTTTTTTTTTTTTTTTTTTTTTTTTTTTTTTTTTTTTTTTTTTTTTTTTTTTTTTTTTTTTTTTTTTTAATATCATCTGCCTTTAATTGTACCATCCTTTGGTGTTTTTCTACAAGCATTCACATTTCCTTTCATTCCCATCTGATGTTTTTTGGCTGTAGTAATTCCTCCGGTAGACTTTTTTCCACAAAAATCACGTCACTGAAATGTTCATTAAGCTTAAGTGTCTTGTAGGAAGTCATTACTGTGGTTGGAGTTATTTAAATAGGGATTTTATTAAAGGGAATATGCCATTAATTTTACTATTTTTATATTTTATCTTAGCTACACCAGTGATTCTAAAGTATTTGGTAATCTCTTTTCCTACTTTGTATTTTCTTTGGTACATACTTTTCCAAGTTGGTAAAATAGGAGATTGGATTTTGTTAGGTTTTTTTACTCTGTAAATATAAAACTTTTCATGAATATTTATATTAACAACTTAAAAATATATTTTTGTGTTTGAGAAAAGATTTCTAATTTCTTTCTTGTTTTCTCTGAATTACGAAAATGTTTTTATTTTATTTTATTTCTTATTTTCAAAGATTTCTAAATGAAATGATGAAGTCATTTTTTTTTTTTTTTTTTGTAATTTCATATATTTGAAAATGAGAAACGAAGTGAATATAAGATCACTTTTGTAGTTACTAGTAAAAATAGAAGATAAAGAAAAACAAATGTTTTCAAAATTAAATAGGCACTGATCTTTTAGGAGAATGGGAGATTGACAAGTTCTAAACTTTGTTGCTGATTTGAATTATTTGTTCAGGTATTTATGAAACCCAGTAGAGTAAGGATTATCATGCGGTTACCATTTCTAGTATTAGAGATGATATATGTCGTGTGGAGCTAACTCAACATGGTTTGAATTTAGGTTCGATATCAGAGCAGAAAGAGATTAGCTGAACAACGACCTCGATTTCGTGGACAATTTGTGCGACAGTCCTCTAACGAAAATGCAAGTGAGGCAACAACAGATAGCTGATTCAGAGCATTTGCCACAATTGCCTAATGATGGGGACATGCGAGGAAAGTTCGAGGAGTCTTCATGTAGAATTTGGGAATTGTTCTGTGTGTTTGTGTTAAAAAGGTATAATGACTCTGGTTATTCCAACTTGTTCATTTGAAACCTGAATCAATTTATGTGGTGAGAGATTGTTATATGCTGATTGATGCTCGGATAACTTATAGCGACTGAATAATTTCACTTACTTTCTTGTCGATCTTGTGCTTGAAGAATCAAATGTGTTGGTTCACATTCTGTATGGGCAGAACAGTATCAAGAAATCGCACCATCTTCGAAGCAGAAAAATGAGAACTGGAATATTAACATGTTGAAACAAATTTAGAAATACACAGATGACAGACATGTTTATTGGAGAAAATTTTAAAGTGAAAACTGTCATTATCTGTTGAGTTAAAAGATCGTTGCATTTGTTTACATGCTTTAAAATCAGATGAATTCATTTTAATTTGCCTCTAATGTCCGACAAATGAATTCCAAGACATGACCGAAAAGAAAATTTCGTCAATTGTCAGATATCAGCTGCGAATTCTTTCGGAAATCTGTAAATTGTGGTTTGGTACTTTCCAGATGCCAAGCCATAAATCTCTGAAGGCTAAGAGACCTCAGACAAAAGATTTCCTTCTGGAATTTAATTCGGGATTATGCTGGTCCCAAGAAATAGAAATACAGTACTATTAAACATAAACAGTTAATTGAACCAAGGTGACTAAGTAAGTGGCTTTGCTGTATGAGTAAAAAGGACAATGTGGAGGAAGGAACATGCAAATTGGCATTGACGGATGATGTCTAGATGCAATCCCAATTATTCCTAGAATCCTTTATACTATCTCTCTTATTTCTACTAGTATGGAAGGCATCGTTTGAGCAATGGAGAGATAAGTGGATATAAAGGATTATCCAATTGATCAAATGTAAAACATTCTATTAACCTTCTATGACATCCACCGAGGGGATGCGGTTCAGTTGATTGATTGAGAAGAATACGTGAATTGTTGATTCATACATATCAAAATAAAATAAAATAAAAAATCCTTGTATGACATTCTAATTCTCGGACATTAGCAAGCTTTCCCATTGGCCATTATTAATCTTTGAATATTACTATTTTTATATGCATGACTTAAACTCATGATGAGAGTCTCTCTGTTGGGAAAAAAAAAAAAAAAAAAAAAAGAGCTTCATGACTTGGTATCATTGAGCTTCTATATTTACTTACTGTGAAGAAAAAAAGTTGGTGTTCATGGCAGTCCTTTACTTGTGATGGTTTTCACTCCCAACCTTCTAGGTACCAAGTAGTGTTTCCCTAATCACTTCCTAGGTAGTTCTTTTTCAGGTCACCTTTTCGTGTTTGCAAAGACTAGCTCCTGATTGAAGTATCAGTGAAACAACGAACATTCCTCGTGCATTGATTAAAAAACACGTACACAATGATCTGTTATCATTAACACTCAACTATGTGACTATATTTCTTCCACTTTTCATCAATTTTCGCTGAATATGAACTAATGTAACTAATTAGTAGCATGTTTGGAATATAGTTCGGATACACTTAAACCCGACGACAACGCCAATGACATTTTTTTCCTTCTCCATTTGATGCATTAGTGTGTAAACGTCGTTCTAAACCAATTTGTAAACCTGCTCTATAAGGGTAACGATAACGACGCGTAACTAACTAGATATATAACAGTTCTTAAATCTGTAGTATGCTAGCTAGTGTACATATTCGTATGAAACACTCCAACGCTAGGTTGAGTTCATATGCGAATATTGGCTTTTTTCAGTGGTCGTGGAGTAAGTGCTTTTGGCTTGCATCCTGACAAATATATGCATATGACCACATCACATGAAATTTATGAGAGAGCATTAAGGTCAATATTTACTCGACAGAAAATCGGACTTCATATATTAAATATATGTCTATTTGCCAAAACTGGTCATGCACGCTCTTGGAAAAGAAACAGTGAATGTTAGGCAATGGAAAATGTGATCTGAACAGGAAATTTACTATGCAAGGAAATTACAAGTACAAACAAATCACTGAAATAAAGAGTAGAAATGGATGTCTCTTATCTTGGATTTTGACTGGTCACGTGCAAGTGACAAATTCAGGTAAAGGAAAGGGACATGACTTTGGTCTGGACTAATCTCTAGCGTGCTAAATTATCATCTGCTGGCGTAACTTCTATCCTTGGTGCAATTTTGTTCCTTTTTAAAAAATATCGATACATAGTGCATTGTGTCTGTATTTCTATGGACAAGGCATGTGTTGTGCACTTCAAATCATACTAAGAAAAACAAACAACAATAAATCATTCTGTTGGATATAAGTTTTCATGTCTCACAATCAAAAGAGATAACAAAGATAAAGCAAATTAAAACTCCGACTCTTGCATGTTGGAAAATTAATTCCTTATTCGTCTAGAGTTTAGACAGTTTTGTCTTCAAATTTTTATTGGTTTGATTTTTTCTACGAATTAAAGTTAATACATAATTTCGATTAAAATAAGATTCAATTTTGATGAAGTTCCTTTCAGAATTGGGTAGTTCAACTAAAACAATTCTCCGTCTAAAATAAAAACATAAAAATTTCTCACTTTAATTTTCATATAATAATGAATAAAGTATATTTGCAGCCAGGGAGAACAAACATCGGTAACAGTCAATTTAATAGACAAAGAAGCGTTGAAAGTGACGCTATTGTGCTAATTTGTGTTCAGCTGTAAGGATGACAAGCATAATTGTGAAATCTGGTCCGATCATTGATCAGGCTAAGGTAGTGAATCAGTGATTCAATAGGTATATTACAAATTCAAAATTATATATGTATATATTATATATAAATATATAACTAACATTATTTAAGTAAGAAAAATCTATTCATACTCTAAAATCCAAAATTTTTTCAATTTTTTTCGAAAAATAAAAATAAAAAATTGAAAACCTGATCGGGTCGGACCGGTCCAACCGAAAATTCAGCCGAGTTTGACTGGGTCAACCAGGATCAGTTGCATTTTCGGTCAGAACATGAAATCAGTCTGGTTTAACCACCGGGTTCTGGTCCAACCGGTTTGACCGGCCAATTCGGACCGATTTTTACAACACTGATAACAATCCACTTGTCCACTACACTAGGCGGGTACTATGAAGTACTTTAATGCCCTTCTTGACGATCCTTTACTCCGACAACATCTAAGGTTTCTCGAACAATGTAATATCTCACACCAGGTAAATCAATCAGATTAGGAGCTTAGAACCCTCCTTTTTGAGGAAGAAAGAAGCCTAGGACCATTATATACTGTGAAGAGGAAGAAATTGTTATAGTTTGGAAATATTTGTTTTTATGATTCTGACCTTCTGATATATAACGAAAATTCAATTTATGATGAGAAAGAGTTAACTTACACTTAATTACATGTTACATAGAAATTAGTTAAGATTATAATGATTTTAAATTATATAATAATTTTTTTGTGTGGAGATAAGTGCTATCACATTTTTCTATTTTTTTATTATAATATTGATATGAAATTGTCTCGGTTGAAAAAAAAAGTAGTGACTAATTTTTGTTGGAGATCGTGAGCGCACGTAAGGTGAATATTTTTCTTCCAACACAATTTATTTCTACCTAAGGGTCAACCAAGATTCGAACCTGGACCATTTGATTAAGAGACACAAATGTTATCACTTATATTAACCGTTGTTGATTAACTCATTCTTTTCTACTATAATAATTAAAATTTATTAAAAACTATAAAATTATAAGGTGAATTTAATAAAGAATGAGACTTACACAATTTTCTAACAAACAAAGAGTGTGTTACAAAGAGAATTTTAAAAAGTGGTGGATTATTGACAATTTCTTTTAGAATGGATTTTATCACCCTTAACTTATTGGTAAAATAAGTTTTAGGCTGGTAATGTGGGAAGACAGGTGATAAGTAAAAAATTAACATAAAATAAAGGGCCTGATTTGGATTTGCACATATAGGACAAATATTACAACACTACTTATTTTTGTTATAACTTCTTCCTTTGCTAACATATAACTTTACTTCTCCTATTTTATTTAATTTGTAATTTGAATCTCTTCATTTTAAAATAAAGATATTTAGTGTTTCCATTATTTAAAATAAGTAATTTTAGTTCAATATTCAATTTGTATATGTTTTATTTCTTTTACTTTAATCTAATTTATCCATATTCCTAACATATCTATTTAAGTTATCATTAAAAATGATTTAATTAATTAAAATATAAGAAAAAAAATAACAAATTGAGGATTATACTAAAATTATGAATTTAGTGAAGTACCCATTCAATAAAAAAAATTCTTAAGTAGCATGAATACATTCTTTTTAACATTCTCTTCTCATGGTTAAAGATTATTAAAAAAATAAAATAAAAAAGATTCATTAAGAAAAGATATGAGACTTATAAAATTACGTGATTTTTAATATATTTCAATTTTCAACCAATGATAAAGAATATATTCTTAACATTTTAAAAAAATTATAGATACATGATAAGAGGGGTGTATGTGGGTCGATTTGGATTGGGTTAGACGAAATTTCATGACCCAATCCTATTAAATTTCATTTGGTTGGTTTGGGTAAGTTATTTAAGAAAAATATTTAAAACTTAACTTAAACCAATCCGTTTAAAAAAGTTGAGTTGGGTTAATGGATTAAAGCATTTACATTTGTCTGTTATTTTTTAAATTCAATATTTTTTACAAGCTAAATTTTTTATTAAATGAAATACTGAGTATATTACTTACAATTGTTATGTGTAGTCAAATAGTGAAAGAAAATATTAGGGGAGAAATTGCATTGTTATCGTCATCATCACATAGGCTAACATACTATGGGAAACATGGTTTAATAATTGAAATATAATAAACAAGTTCAAGAACAACACCCATGAAGCCTAAAAACCCAAAAATTAAAACTATTATAACATAGTTTGAAAATTCCAATGTTTTCAAATAGTCAAATGAGTAGTACAGCTAAAACTTCAATTAAATCTAAAATAGTTTGAATCAAATTAAAAAGCAAAATAGATGTTCTACAATCAGTTGAGAGTTGAATCCCTAATTTTGTGAGAGTGACTGAGTGAAATCGTGAGAACTGATAATAAAAGAGATGGTCTCACTCTTAGTGATTAAGTCTGATAATAATAGTAATTGATTTTTTAAATTTAAAAATATATATTATATATAAAATAAATAATAATGATGATGATGATAATAGTAATTCAATACAAATTATCATATCAGGGAGTTGGATCAACATGTCCGGATATTAAAACATGTGACCCAATTCAAAACTCAGCGAGTTTGAATGGGTTGTGTTAGGTTTAACCCAATCATAAAATATATTCAATCTATTTGAGTTAGTTTGGGTCAATTTGAATTAATTTGCAAATAACCTATACCCATGAACACTCCTACATAATACTCTCTTAGGTCACACGAGAAAAAAAATTAAATAGAGAAAATGTTAAAAACGATAAAATGTAAATAATAACCTAACACTATAATAGAAAGAATAGTATTGTTATTATTATTTTCGTTAACTGAAGGCATGCGCCTCCAGATTGCACAGGGTAGGTTAGTTGCTGCATATGTCATGAGATTGAACTTGTAACATTATAGAAAGATTTAGATTAAACCCAAACTAAAAGTCGGTTCATGATAATTAAGGGGGGCTTGAGCGATTTGTACAAGCTTATAAATTTAAACTTTGACGTCATTATAGAAAAACAAAGAAACAAAAGTTTGATGATCACTAATTTGTACGTATGTTGTGCATGAAATCTGGAAAATCTTGACTGGTCCGTGAACAAATTCACGGTTCATAGGAAGGAGAGAATATAATGTGTCCGTGATTATCACACAGATTTAATAACCACTTGAAACCACGCCCAGAACCGGGTTGGTTTATTTAATTGATGGAATAAGAAAATGTTTTATACACAACATTCTCTAGTCCTATGGAAGATATGAACAAAAAGATATAAGGTTAAAGCTAAATTTTTCTTCAATATTGGATTTAGAAATTTTATTAAATGCCTAAAGTTTACACGATCGATAACCTAATACTATAATAGTATTTTTTTTAAAATGAAGTTAATTACTAAAATATGATCTAGGAGTATTATATTTTTATTAAATACCTAAATGACTTTATGCTCATTAATTGCCCTCACTTCATATCAGGCTATCAACTGCCTCCCGCAGTTGATTTTCAAACCTCCAGGCCCCATCCATATTTTCAATTTCTTTAGTAGAAAACCTTACTTTTTATTAACAATGGGTAATTTAAAGGATGAAATAAGAAACACAAGTGTTCTTTTCACATCATTATAGTACGTGTTTCATTTAATAAAGTTCCTTTAGTTTAGATAGGAACGTTATCCAGGCTCTGGTCTTTTCCCTTTAATTATTTATTTATCTTTTGCTTACTTTCAACTGAAAATAATAATTAAAATACCATAATAACTTATTTCAATCCAGAAAGAGCTACTTTAATTGACTAGAAGGGAACAAAATTTGAGTTGGTCTTACGAGACCCACCTTGTAATAATTATTGGAATGTCTTGAGATCCACATCTGTTAATTAATACTTCTTCAACTGTTTGCTAAAAGTTGAGCTTTGAGGGTGGCCAAATACAATCATTGCGTTACATTAGTACATAAATAAATAAAAGAAGGTTTTACTAACTGGTTTACTATTTTTTTTAACTATCGTAATTAAAGTTTTTGATTTTTTTTGTGATTTTGAGATATTTTTATAAATTTTAATTCTTTGGATTGACTATAAAAATAATATTTGATTCAATATTTAATCACATTTAAAATTTATCACTCTTCTCTAAGAAGATTTTGCTAACTGGTATACTAATAGTATTGGTTAAGAAATTGAAAGAATTTTTTATTATTATTAAAAATCATATGGAAATTATTTAAAGATCTCAGAAAAATACATTTTTAAGCATTACAGTAAAAAAAGTTGCTTCCTTAAGTAGTGTTCTAATTACACCTATTAATATTTGTAAATTGAAGAACACTATGTATTAACATTAACTTGGGATAGGATAAGATTTTGTTTAACTTTAATTATATATTGAGGACAGGTTAAGATTTTTTACAATATTGTGTAATCATTTTTTGTCATATAATTACAATTTTTGTGAACTTTTACCGACAAAAAAAAATTATTCACTATGTTTTCTTTTAACCTTTTAGAAACTCCCGATCGATTATTTAAATGATTTTAAAATGAAAAATATACATTGAGACATGTAACTTTTACTTTTGTAGCAAAATAATCTTAAACAAACAAATTATTAATCACAGTCTATCTATGACTCTGAGTATGTCGAAAATTAAGTCAACAAATTTCTATTGTATACAATCTGTAACATGCACAAAAACATAAGAAATAACTTTATATATAACTTTTTAAAATAATTATTACAACAATCAATATTTTTTAATTGTTTGGCCATCCATGATCTACACACAAATAAAATTATCTTAAAAGTGATTATTTACAAAAACCTAAGAAATAACTTTAATATAAAAGCTATACATAATTATTATTCATCAAAATGTTACATTAAATCACTAACAAACTTTTAACTTGGTAACAGTAATGCATTACTAGATAACACTCACTATTTGTAATATTAAATGAGATTTGATATTGTTGCCAACATCATGAGAACTTGTAGGGTAACATGCATAAGATAAACTAATTGGAACAAAAGGAGAAATTTTGTTGGACTTTTAACTTCTCACAAGCTGAACTTGCATTGTATAACTCCTTCAAAAACTAGGCTATAATTACTTAGTTGTCTCATATGAAATTGCTATAAATAGTCATATTTAAGATTTAAGCTAGTTATTCGTCATAACATTTTTTTAGATTTGGTATGACCTTTTTAAAAGTTTGATTTCACCTATTAATTTATTTAAAAGTCTAATTTACATGAAATCTTTTATATAAATTGACTCATCTTAATCTAAATAGACTAATTGACTAATAGGATAATGAGAGTTTTATATATATATATATATATAATAGACTATAAAACTATGACGATTAAAATCACATCACAACTACTCAAAATATGTCACAAAAGTGAAAATAAACATGTAGGCTTCATAAGAGTGAAGTCTAACTTATATAATGATATAATCTTATTTTTAAAGTTTAATCTAATATATATGACAACTTATTCAAATGTAAATGTTGCAATATGACCTCTAAATATGGCAAAAATTTATCCACTAATAAGCTTGTAGGCTTTGACTCTTTATATTGGTTAACATGCTTGATATTTAAAAAGGAAATATATATGTATACTTTTCATACATTATATAAAATTAATATAATAGTTATACTGATAAAATATTATTTATATAGTTACTTATTTACAATAACTTATTAGGGCTAAAAGACTTTTTTGAAAGTTCCAAGTCTAACATTTTTAACCAAAAATGCTTTTATAAAAGCCTAAGTCTAGTTTATTTGCTAAAAAGTATAACTTGACATGGACTTGATATAGGCTAGGCCAGAAGCCCTTATCCAATGATTTGACCTAATTTCATCTCTTCTAACAAAACCCTTAAAGCATCTATTCGGACAGCATAAACAAGCTAAGTTAGGCAAAAGATCCCAAGTAACAAAAATTTCATTAGTAGAAGCTCAAGTCTTAGCCAACCAGTCTATGCAAGCATTATCCTGATAGTAAACATGTTAGAAAGACAATTATCATGAATATGGCATGAAGATTGTATCCTATTAATCAAATACTGATGAAGTTGATGAGCACCATGCAAAATGAGGGCAAAGCATTTTTGCAATCTGATTCACAAATGACAATTTTATGACCAATATTCCAAACCATATTAAGACCATGATAAATGATTAATGAGATTTTGTATTATTCTGAATGCATATGTTTACTATTATAATATTGGAAAGTTTTTTTTAATCTCAATTTAGCAAATTTATTTTCTCCACTTTCTTAATCCAACTAAACAAGTAAAAAAAAAATTCTTTCTTCTCACCCCCATTTTATTTATCAATCCAAGCAA
This sequence comes from Glycine tomentella, assembly GCA_007407185.1. Classification (NCBI taxonomy): domain Eukaryota; kingdom Viridiplantae; phylum Streptophyta; class Magnoliopsida; order Fabales; family Fabaceae; genus Glycine; species Glycine tomentella. The sequence goes on from PYAF01005734.1 coordinate 1,724,976, forward strand.
TACATATTCTTATATAAAATTCACCTATATTTTTTTAACTTCTTTCTGCTCTATTTTTTCTAATTTCTATTTCGTTATCCTATAAAATAGAGTGTACAAGTTAGATTTATAGTCTAACAGTTATGTTTTGTCAGCCTTTGAAAATTAATTCAAAGAATATTACAATAATTTACCCCTCTCTTTACCAGCAGATCTATATCTAGATCTCTATTATTTCAATCCTCTTAAGTTTTTATCTTTATAATATACTTCACATTGGTTTGTAGTAATGTTATGAAATCCAGTACGATCATTGACCTGGTTGAGGTAGTGGGTCAGTGGATCAGTAGTCCAATTAGTGGACCAATAATTGGATCGATTTGACCTGATATATTAAAAAGTTCAAAATTATATATATTTATTATATATAACTATATAAACTCTCTCAAACGATTTAAGTCATGGCCACAACAACACCCTCAAACCGATCATCAACATCAAAGGCGTTTGTTGTCATGACAATCCTCAGCACTCTGCTTTGCACAACGACAGTGGCGAAGGAGAGCATGTATGAGATACTCCCGAAGTACGGCCTCTGAGCGGTCAATTATCGGAAACAGTCATCAACTACACGCTCGACGAGGATGGGAAATTCGTCATCGTTTTGGCGAAGCCTTGCTACATACAGTTCGATTACTTAGTTTACTACGAGACCAAGATCTCTAGCAAGCTCAGCTACGGCTCCATCACCAACCTCAAGGGCATTCTGGTCTAGTGCCTCTTCATCTGGTTCAATGTCGATGAGATCAGGGTCGATTTGCCTCCCTCCAACAACATCTACTTCCAGGTCGACATGATCAACAAGAAACTCGACGTTCACTAGTTCAAAATCGTTTGCTCCTGTTGCAAATCCCTCTCTTGCCTACCTTGCCTTCCACGTCAAATTTAGGTTCCTTCATTTGGACGACGCCATTTTGGTCTTTTGGAGCCTTTTTTTTTTTGCGAAAACCCAATCCGGGTTTTAAAAATTGGTTGGGTTGTTGGGTTGACGCAAAATCGATCGGGTCTTATCGGGTCTCACTAGGTCAGATGCATGGCCAATTCGTTACCAAACTGGCCCGATTGTTCCATCGAGTCCCGGTTGAACCAATCCGACTGACCAGGTTGAATCGGATTTTATAACTATGGTTTGTAGTTATTGGTTATCTCTTAAAGAGTACATAGAGGACATATTATTAGTAATAGGGACTAAAAACCTAAAAAAATACAATTATAGGATAAAGACCATTTGGGGAGATTTTTAGTTGTAAGTTAAAAAAATCTCAAAAACTATAACCAATTTTTGGTTTTTAAAAATTAATTTGTTTTTCCCTTCTAAATTTTAGTTTTAAATAAATTCAATTTAGAAGTTGCCTATCTTGACTTTATTTTTCATTTAAACTATCAAATTAATAACAATCTTATCTTTCATTTAAGAAATCTTATTTATATATTATATTTTATTAATTTTAATTTTTTTAAAAGGTTTATTTTTTTTAGTTACTACTTACTATACAATAAGTTTTTATCCTTGACATTTTTAAATTATAAAACACATAGTAATCTTATTTGTTTTTGAAAGAAATCTTATCTTAAGATTATATTTTTT
>PYAF01005734.1:1726702-1736714 GCA_007407185.1 Glycine tomentella
TAATTTTATCTCTTTCTTTTTTATAAAAAATATTATATTTGACTAATTATAGTTATTATATAATCAATTTTTTGTTTTTCTCAATGAAAGATGAATTTATGACTGTTTTGAAAAGTAAATTACTAAAAAGTTTAGTATAATTCATATAGAAAATTTTAATGACATGTAATAAAGACATTCCGTGTTTTTGGTAGATTATTATTGTAATTAACATTTTAGAATATTAATTTATGAATATTTTTATGATATATATATACATATGTGGTAGATTAATTTTACTTTTTATTGTTGGTCACCTATTATTTGATACCACCTATTATTTGATATGGGTTCATCCTTAATTATAATAGTGATCACGATGACAATAATGATATGACAACATCAATAATAATGAAAACAATGACAACAATGTTATTGATAACAATACCGATACCAATGGTGATAACATTGTCACTCTTAAATGCAATGAGAATGTGCTTTTTAAAAATCAAAAATCAAAAATCAAAATCATAATTTTTTATTTTAAAAATAAATAAATGCAAAAGTGTTTTATTTTAAAAATATATCAAAAAATTTAAAATAAAAAACTGACCACCATCCCAAATGAACCCTAAACGTTTAACATATAAAGATCAAAATAATAATAAAAAGCTATAAAAGCCTAAAACGCATTTAAACCTAATTTATTTATTGGACAATGAACACCTAAACGACATCGTCAAAGGGGGTGTGAGCGAGAAGTTTGTGTTCGGGCTTGAATCCAGTGGGGCGCATCTCAGCCAATGATAGTGTTTTTCCGACCAAAAAGAAACCAATGACGAAATTCCTCCTCTTCGAAAATACTACGAAAATCGAAAACCAATCGTAGACCACTTCTCAAACACAAGAGACACCAGCGATGATGATGATTATGATATTAAAGCAACATCATCAGGAGTAAGAGAGAGCAAAGGTGGCTCCTTTTCATGTGAGTTTTGAGTGATTCATTGATTCTTCTGCTACCATCTTCTTATCTACTCGAAAAAGGAAGAGGGAAAAAGAAATTGAAACATGGGTTGGATTCCCTGTTCCGGAAGTTCAAACACTAAGAAGAAGTTAAAGAAGAAATTGGAGAAGATGGAAGCGCAGAGCAGCCTCGTTGATCCGATCAAAGCCACCCCAGGTAGCGATGTTGCTGTAATTGTAGTGTTGGGTGTTCAAACAAGTCATCAATGGTTTGTGATAGTGAGACCCCTCTTGTGATAGTTGTGTTTTCGCTCAATTTCTGTTGCTCCTTTATTTTTGTGAAGATTAATTGGGGTTAAATAATAATAATAATATTTCTTATGCTAATTTGTCTCTTGCTTTATATGGGGTGTTTTCTAATTAATGAAATTGTGTGAATTTTAATTATGTATGTATTTGGTAGACCTGATTCAGTCCTGGATGAGTGAACTTCCTAGGTAAAGATAGCTGGGATTTTGATATAGAAATCACTGGCTGCTTTTATTTAACATTTTTTTAAACTGTTTTTCTCCTTCAAACCCAGGGTGAGTTTTTTTCCAGCTTACTGATTTCTTCGTTTACAAAATGTGTGCTTCTGGTAATTCTGTGTCATAGCATACAATAGCCCGAGTTAATAAACTTCCCTGAAATTATTGTATCAGTTTATCCTTGTTATTTGAGTTTTTTTTCAGCTTACTGGTTTCTTTGTTTACAAAGTGTAAGTGTGTGTGTGTGTGTGTGATGATGCATCCTATGAGACAAAGTATGTGATGTGATTCTTTTTCTGGGAATTTGAAAATGGGTACTTTCTGAATGCTAGACTCCAATGTAACATGGGTTGGTTTTGGATGTTAAGTCTAAACCTGCTGTAATTTTTACATCTTCCCACTTAAATCAATGTCTTTGGAATGGAATGCAGGGAAACTGAAGAGGAATTCATCCATGAATTCCAAAAATTCCTCCAAAAATGGGAACCCTGAGCACATTGCTGCACAGACATTCTCATTCCGTGAGTTGGCAACTGCAACTAGAAACTTCAGAGCCGAATGTCTTTTGGGTGAGGGAGGCTTTGGCAGAGTATACAAGGGGCGTTTGGAAAATATTAATCAGGTGAGTCTGTTTCTCATGATTTCCGTGTTTATGAAGAATAGGTGAAAATTTAAGGGAAAGAAATGCTTCCTTTTGCTTGTTATTCATCATTTCTCCCTCATCCATGTTGCTTTCTAATATCCAGAGTAACACCATATGACTTTTTCCAGCATGGAAATGAGGTTTAAATTTGTGTAGTTTGATATGGCAACACATTTCATGCTTTCTAATGTTGAATGTAGATTGTTGCAATTAAACAACTTGACAGAAATGGGCTACAAGGGAATAGAGAATTCCTTGTTGAAGTGCTGATGTTAAGTCTTCTTCACCACCCTAACCTTGTCAACCTGATTGGTTATTGTGCTGATGGGGATCAAAGACTTCTAGTTTATGAATTTATGTCATTAGGATCCTTGGAAGACCACTTACATGGTATTTGTATAAAAATTTGCACGTTATATCTTTTCAATTCTTTATGTATAGTCTTCTAGTAGATATTGGTAGTAAATGTTTGATACACAGATATTTCTCCTGGCAAGAAACGACTTGACTGGAACACACGGATGAAAATAGCTGCTGGGGCTGCAAGAGGATTGGAATATTTGCATGACAAAGCTAATCCTCCTGTCATATACCGAGATTTAAAGTGCTCCAACATTTTGCTCGGTGAAGGATATCATCCAAAGTTATCTGATTTTGGTTTGGCTAAACTTGGTCCAGTGGGGGAAAACACCCATGTATCAACAAGGGTTATGGGCACCTATGGATATTGTGCTCCAGAGTATGCAATGACAGGTCAACTGACTCTGAAATCAGATGTTTATAGCTTTGGTGTTGTTCTTCTGGAAATAATTACTGGAAGGAAAGCGATTGACAATTCAAAAGCTGCAGGAGAGCAGAATCTTGTTGCATGGGTAAGAAACACAATGTTATCTCATCTCATAGATCTGACTGATGATTTATAAGCTGAAAAGCTGAATAATGGATCATCAAATATAACATTCTGGATAGCTTCATTTGCATCTGGTCCTGTAATCTGGGGGAGTCTTTTTGCTATCAGGGGAGGGTCTAACAAATAGTTTTTAGTTACCCCTCTCTGTTTTGGGGGTTTCTCTTTGTTGCAGCTAGATTTTTGGCACCTTAATCCATGCCTTTCCATGTATTAGGTTGGCAAAGGTCTTATTTTGTTTTTTCTTTTTCTGTTCTTTCTTTAGTACTACTTGTACTGTCTCTCCTTTTTCTATCATTAATATATATACTTATTTTTGCTGATAAAAAAAAAATAATCAAAATATAGTGTTGTTTTGATGAAATAAGGGGACTAGGGGAAGTATGTATTTTAATATAAATTGGCCATGCTTGGAAAATTTTACATTCATAATTGAACTTGAGAATGCGAATTTGTGAAAAGAAATTATTTGTACTCAAATAGTTAATAGTTATGTCTAATTAATAGTAAAAAAAAAAACATGGTATATAATTAATGATGCAATATGCTTTAGAGAGGAAATTACTGTCATGGTAATTCAAACATTTCAGCTGATATTTTCTTCTCTGAGTTCTGTTTTTGGCTTTTCCTTTCTTTTGGGACTCTTTCTGATTCCCTCCTTGTTATTTTATTCCCTGCTCAATAAATTCTTCTCATACAATGAAATTCCGTTTTACCGTGATGTTGAAGACTGAAGTTAGTGCTCAAAGTTCTGCATATCCCATAAACTCTTCGACTGGCTTTAGCATATTAAATTGTGATATTATGACCTTGTCCTTGCTCCTTATTTAAGTAATTTGATTAAATTGCAGGCCAGACCCTTGTTCAAAGATCGAAGAAAATTTTCGCAAATGGCTGATCCAATGCTCCAAGGTCAATATCCTCCAAGAGGGCTATACCAAGCCCTTGCTGTTGCAGCAATGTGTGTTCAGGAGCAGGCCAATATGCGTCCAGTTATAGCTGATGTTGTCACAGCTTTGAGCTACCTTGCTTCACAAAAATATGACCCGAATAATCAGACAGTACAAAGCTCTCGCCTTGCTCCTGGTACTCCTCCAAGATCCAAGAGGGGATATTGATATGGAGATTAATGTTTGTTAGCTATATGATAGTCTGGTGAAAATTTCAAACATCTTACAACACACTGCAAGTTATAGATTTGTAGATGTTAATACCAGTTGTCTTATGGTGGTGTTCTTTCTTCAGAGCATAGTTGCTAAAAATGTTGTAAATTTTTGTTCTACCCTGGTGCCCAGAACTGCTCCTATTTCCATTTGGAGCCAAGATAGTATATCCTCTTCCTTTTCTTAGTTTCTATTTAAAAGCATATTGCTGGATTCATGATTCATGTTCCTTCTGTCTTACTGGTGTCCCGGCATTCTATAGCTGTCTATTCTTCTTTGTCCTGGTTGTTTGTATAGTTATGAAGCTCTATAAAATTTGGCTTTTTCAACCTAGAAAGTATGCATATGTAGTGTTATGTCCTACTTTCATCTTGTTTAGAAATTTATATTGTCGTGTACAGAATTTCATGGTAACTTGTTTACTGTTTTAAGCCTCGCAATTGCTCATGAACACATTTTCATTACACAACACTTTGAACATGAGTATCATTGCATTTGCATTGTAATAAACTTAGACTTCCCAAGGCTTATCTTATCAATAATATCACCTAAAATGTTGACACATTTTAAGCTTCCTTAAATCTCAGCGCTTAAAAATTAGATTGAACCTAAGAAGCACCAACTCTTGCAATTTGCAAGGATATTTCACAAAAAAGAAAAGAAAAACTCTTGCAAGGATATCGGACACCGCAAGAACATATAGATACAATTACATTCAATAAATAAACCACAACACGCTGAAATGGAAAACGAAGTGCGTGGGACCTGAAACTCATTTAACGTGGAACCTGGCTCAATTACTGTTTTATAATTTGGGAAGCTAATCATTTTATTTATGGGATTTCGTTGGAGAGAAACCAATGTGCTGAGGCATGATGACTTCTTTAAAGTGTCATTCATTAATCTGTTAACACTAATATATTTATAATATATACATTATGAAGCACAAATTGTGACTATGATAACTAATGGCATATTTGGACAATTATTCCGAACATACTTTTAGATGCCGAGGATGTACTATTGGAGAAAAATATTCTTTATATTTTTTTTTCTGAAATACTTTTAAAAAGAATGTAACGTTTGATTTGATGAATGAAAATTATGATAGTGTTGGATAACCTAGGTTATCCTACACTAGATCATATTTTTCATTTTTTTTATTATTAAATGAACATTTTGATTGTTATCTCACAATGTGGTTCGATCTCAATTTTTTCTCAGCCACTTTACCCCCACGTCAACAAGTCCTACTTCCTACTCTCTTTTTCAAATGAATGAACCATTGATTACATTTTATTGAGTAACCATTAGGTACTCAAAATAAGAGTTATTTATGCTCGCTAGCACTCATTACAATGTAGCACTTTAGACCTAGTGACAATTTTTTTGCATCTTGAAAAATCCTAGACCTTTTCAAAGTTTCACATTTTGATAATATATAACATAATAAAGTTAAAATATACTTTAAATAATTCAAATTGAAAACAATTTTGTAACAAGCAGGAATAGATCTAGTTTTATTAAAAGATGGCTATTTTACTGTACAAAAAAAGATGGCTATTTTATGACTCATCTAAAGAAAGAGGGTTGCACTTCATATTATAGACATTAATTACAAGATCAACTCTGTTGAGATTTTATCGATTTCATAATTAGTTATTCATATGAATGTGTTTTATTACAATCTTAATCATTGATTTTGTAATCAATAATGGTTATCAATGCACTTTTTCCTCTGAGGTGTAGTTCTTCACTTTAGAAAAGCTAAAATGAGAGGATTACTTTTTAAGAGAAACAAGTTGTGACAGCTACAAATGGAGGGTGAAAATTAAATACCTACCTGTCACAATTTTATATTTTAGTCTGAACTGTTCATGTGTGTGGAAAAGAGGCACATGTTTGCACGCGTTAAATTATGGTAATGGCACGGTTGTTCCGCCTCACTTTATTACAAAAATCAGATCAACACAATGTTTTTGCAAGATTGTTAGTGTCAAAGAAAGAATGTGCTTAACTTTAAATGTTGAAATGTTACCAGCGAATGTTAGTGTCAGAGACAGAATGTGCCTTCTACAGTTGATTGACCTATCAACATATAAAACATTCCTTACAATGGATTCCTCCCCTAACTTTATGACACAATTAACGTAGAAAATTGGGCAGTGATAGTCAGAAACAGTTAAGAACTTCTAAGTAGCAGGAAAGCACCGGGAAGGGGTCCAGTGGTAATGCTCTGCATGTTTCTATCTATCTGTTTCTTGGTTATCAGATTCTTTTCTGGGAGAACCATTGTCATGCAAACTTTCGCTAGATTCCTCAACATTTGGTTTGCCCTGTTTCATAGGATGTGTAAGGGATAATCTCTACGAATAATATGCGCTAATCAGCAGAAAAGCAGTAAACCCCAGCCATATGGATTATGGACATATTATGAGTTCACATAACCGTGCAATCCAAGATCACTTGTGCAGTAAATTTCAATTTCAATATCAAGAAATTGTTAGTTGGACTGGCATACCAACCAATGGTGAATTCTTTAGCATTCGATTTTGCAACCCATAATTGTAAATAACCAAATTGCATGTCCTCTCCATGAAATTTGGGAGACAGAGAGGACAGAGAAGATTTTACCTTGTTTCTGTCACGCCAGCCAAGTCCAAAACTTAGCAGACCAATTTTCCGGGAGGGATTTACAAACCTTGGGCTTTGTACACGACCAGTCCTACAAAAACAACGCCAATGAAATTGAGCGAACACAATGTGGTTTCCAACAATAAAAGGATTTAGTATATATCATATATGCAACACGCTCCTTGTATTGACATTCCTTCCCCACAAATCCATGGAAACTAGGTTATGTCTAAGTCCAAGGATTAAGATGACAGAGCAGGCATTATTTACGGTGAAGTGAATGAGTATTAGCAGCCACAGTTTGTGTAAAACTTAAGAGCAAGCTTACACCTATATTATAGAATCATATATGAAATTTTGAAGGTTTCCCAGAATACTATAAAATTAAGAAGACTAATCCTTTCAACATAATTTTTATTTTGGAGTTACTTAACTAGTTCAGCATTCGAGAAGCGCAAACAATGATATTTAAATAGAGAAGAGTTAGGAACACACTCTCTTAACACATTCTTTCAAAAACATTTTTCTAATTGGTTAAAATTCATTAAAAACTACAAAATCACGAAAGAGAATAATTAAATATGATGTGAGACCTACAAATTTTTTTCAATAAGAGAGAGCGTGTTCAAAATATTATATTAAAGAGTGAATTCCTAGCATTTCTCTTACCCTGCTGCTTCATTGCTTTTCAGTTTCATGATTTCATCAAGGAACCTTAAAACCATTTAGGGCCATTATTTAAATTTTTCTTGCATTTCATAGTTTACCAAGTACAACATAAAAAATATTTGACTTTGTTTTGCAATGCAATATGGGTACTTCAAAGAGGCTTTCATCTAGTTTTAAACCAGGAGAATTATCTAAATTTGTATTACTATGCTATCTGCTATCTAGCAAGGAAAAAGGGAAAAAAATCTTAAAAAAGGCCTGCTAATCATAACTTCACACAGTTTGGGAACAAACTTCTCAAGCAGGTTTATGAAATTACAAATGCTTAATTGGTGATTCATACATGAAATTACAGTGGTTTTGAGATATTAAATTCCAAGAGCTTGCAAAGGGAAATTACAGTTTATAACAGGCAATAACTAAAATAATTTCAACACAGAAGATATAATTGAATGCAGAATCCAAAATGTGATATCTAAAAATAAAATATATGTACCTTGGAGAAGAAAGTGCTTTGGATTGGCCAGATTCATATTGAAGGGTAGCCTCCAACATACTTTCTGCCATAACAACTCGCTTTTGCATCTCAGAAATTGATTGCATGGCCTTGTCATACTTTTCCTGCATATTTATTATACTGGAAATAGATGTAATCATGTCTAGTAAGATCCTTAACAGTTAGCAGTGTGGTTAATTATTTCTCTCTGGGAAATAGATTTACTCATCTTATTAGAAAGCTCTTCAATGCCATGGACATGCTGAGGGTATTCAGATTAAAACAAGGGGAAAATGTATTTTGGGTCCCTTAACTTTCGATCAAAATCGGTTTTAGTTCATATACTTTAAGAAAGATGATTTTGGTCATTGTATTTTTTAATAATTTGTGAATTTGGACTACTTCCCTAGTATCCTAAGTTCCATAAAGAGTAACAAGATTCAGCTATTATAAAAAATACAAGGACTAAAATCATTGTTTTTACAATACAGGGACTAAGACCAATTTTAACCGAAAATTGTGGGATCTAAAACACATCATGGAGAAAAATAGTTTCTCAATTTGTAGACATAATTAACTTTATCCATTTTAGCCAAAAACAAAACAAGAAAACCTTCATCCACAGCCCATTGCAAACTAAAAACAACCAATTAGCAAAGAATATTTTCTTTCCCATGAACATTACCAAGAGAAAATGAATAAGAATATAATAGATATAACGAGATTTGGAGTATATCAGTTATAATACTTCTTAACTAGGTGTGCTTGCGTTCTATTCTATGAGGCAATAGCATTAAAAGGGATATTGCCTATTAAGTAGCACATGAAACAAATAGAAGAGTACCGAAACCTGTATTGCACATTAGTAAACAAATGTTAAATACATAATGGCTCTCAATGAAATTCAGATTTCAACGAGGAAACTTTCTCAATTTCATCATGATTCATAAATGAAGTATTTATCGTAAATATTTTTTTTTGGAAAACATTGAAATGATATTCTAAGCATGATTCTGTTTACGAATTTTACTCCACGGTAAACTGTAAAAACAAACGATCAGAATCACAATGATCATAAGAAGGGGGAGAGGCTACCTGAAGCACGTGAACTTCAAATTTATGAGCTGCAAGATCTTGCTCTGCTCTTCTGCGAGCATCTTCAGTAACTTTTTGGTCCTGCTCTAGCCGCCCAAGGACCTGTAGTATGGAGAAGATTTCAATGTTTTATATGCGACACATAAAGATATTCTTCTTAATCTCTATTTACTTATTCATTTTTTGCATATAAGCTTACAGAAATAGACACTGTAGAAAAAAGGTGCACACTAGAACCTGCAGCAAGGCAGCTTCTTGTTCTTTCTTATCGGCAATGACTTGTTGTAGCTCAGCTATCTCCTGTTCCAACTGCTCAACCTGCATGAATACAAACATTTTTGTAAACCACACAAGCCAAAATACCAGAAGAAAAATGAGTTTGGAGAGAAAAAGAAATCATAAACACAATTATACATGGATACTGAACAAGCTTTCCTAGTATTTATGCCTTTATGGGGTTAAATAAAAAGTACTCTTAGCTGATTGAATGATTAAATGATGTTTAAAACAAGCTTATTTATATTATTTATACTAAAACATGCCTGAGGAATCAGTTTAGTATAATGATGTCTCCAAGATATAACAAAAAAAAATGGTGGTGGTTATTGGTAGGAAAGGATCTTTGAAGAGTAGAAAATGAAGGAATGGAAGGAAAGTGTGCACAATGTCTTCAAGGCATGGATAAATACTTTCTTTCAGGATACATTAAAGACCCTTGAGTATGTCATGCATTTCCAAAACTCAAGTCGTTACAACAATGATATTTACAGAATGATACTTTTTGCTTCCACCTCTTGTGCACCAAAAGCAAAGAAATGAATAGAGAGAATGAAGAGTGGGGAGAGTGCTTATTGAGTGTTGGGAGAGAACATATGTAGCCTTAGAGAGATGAAAGAGAGTGTTAGAGAGAGAAACAGTTGGGGGGGGGGGGGG
>PYAF01005734.1:1736814-1752612 GCA_007407185.1 Glycine tomentella
TCAAAAAATGGGGGGATGTTAGAGAGGTTTTCATTGCAAAAAACAGAAATAGAAATGGTAGAAGATTCGGTTTCGTTCGTTTCAAAGGTGTAAACAATATCCTGCAACTGGAGAGAGATTTGGATAACCTGGTCATAGGGGGTCTCAAATTACATGCGAACATTCCCAAACATGAAAGGGAAAGGCGCATCATTGAGACGAAAGGCAAGACTGTACTATATGATACAGAGGCACATGCTGACAATCTAAGGGGGAGTGCAAGTGGGTCGAGAACCTATCAACCTATGCACCCTACACTGCAACCCTCATATGCACAAATGGTTGCTAAACCCAACTATGAGGCCAAGAAAAGCTAGTACTCAAACCGATCAAATGAGCTGCGTAACCCATCTTCATCGTCCATTAAGCTTGTCATACAGATGGAAAGCAAGAAATGGCTCAGTGAAGCATGGGTAGGGAGGCTGAGGAAGTTGAACATGTTTGATAGGCTGGAAGAAGAGCTAGCATGGGATGGAGGCAAGGACATCAAGCCAAGGTACATTGGGGATGACATGGTGCTTCTGATGGGTATTAATTACCGTAAAGCGGAGGAAATACGCCGAAACGAGGATAATTATGGACTTTCTATGTTTCATACGCTGGAAAAATGGAAACCAACTATGAAGCCTGGTTTCCGCTTGGTTTGGGTGCTGTGTTGGGGCATCCCGCTTCATGCATGGGATTCAGTAAATATAGCCAAGATAGTGGCCTGTATCGGCGACGTGGTTGAGCTGGATGACGAAACAGATGATTTTCAACGTCTAGATAGAGCCCGCTCATCAAGACACCTAGGTCACCCCTTATCAATCACAATGTCGTGGCTACCATAAACGGGGACGAGTTTAAGATTAACATTGTAGAGGAGACTTTCGCGGGCGCTGGTAGATGTGGGTGTTCCAAAAGATGCTATGAAGACTCATCAGATGAAGTAACATCGGTGGAGAGCTCGGACGGAAGCTTTTCGTTAGAAGGTCACCCACGAGTGACAGAACCGGCGGCGGTTGAACCACCGGAGATCCTCGCCGAAGGAGATAGTGGCGCTTCAGGAGTAGTTCGGTCTTTACCCGCTGGTTTTGACCGACATTCAGCGGGTAAACTAGGTATCTCTGACAATAGCAGCACCAGCAGGGCTGCAGGTTTGGACACGCTTGGTGATTCACTGTCACCTAATAATCACAACAATGGTGTGGCTGGGGATTGTGTCCGACAGGAGGGTACAGCTTCAGAGGCACAAGAAGAAAAAGAAGCTACAGAAGGAAAGGTCAATGGGGAGCTTTGTGTGGACTCATTGGATAAAGGCACAAAAAAAGAAAAACCTGGGGAGTTGGTGACACCAATTCTGTGGAATTGTCTAGAAGGGGAGGAGGGAGTGTCACGTGCTGTGGCAGATGTGAGGGATTTTGAAGAAGCTGGCACGAGACTCTTTTTGGAGGGCGGATCTGAAATAACAAAAGGCCTCACCACTCCTTTGGGCCATAAAACTATTGGGCCTTTCTGCCAAGTATATTCACGTTGCAAGGGGAGAAAAAACAAAGAAGGCTTTTTAAAAACCCACGGTCAACACCAGGGCTTTTATAAAACAAAAGAAACACCAGCAATTGAGAAAGAAAAAGAGGCACTTAGTATCCAAGTTAACTCAACGCCATCACCAAATAGGCCAGAGGGCAGTGGTTTAAAAAAGGCTGCAGTTTGGGGGGCAGGTATAAACGAGAAGGACACTTTAGGCTCAACATCGAGTTCCAGCTCGAGTTCCATCAATTCAAAACAATCAGCTGACTTCTGGTCCTTGGCTCAACAACTGGGTGTAACCAGTCATAATCAGGAGGATGAGATTAACAACAAGAAGTTTTTGGAAGTAGATGAACAGGGAGTCGCTAGGAGGTGGGGGAAGAATGAAGTTGTTTTATGAAGATCTTATCCTACAATATTAGGGGGCTGGGGAGGGGTGTGAAATGGAACTCAATCAGAAAATTGGTGGGGAAAGAAAAAGTTGATCTGCTGTGTTTACAAGAGACAAAGAAAGAATCAATAGACAAGGTGGTATGCCAAGCTTTATGGGGGGATTCCAATGTTGTTTGGGAATATCAGCCAGCAATTAACAAAGCTGGTGGCTTATTATGTATCTGGAACGAGGAGGCGTTTAAAGTTGAGAAAAAACTGACTGGTAGCGGCTTTATTTATCTGGAGGGAACTTGGGTGGCAGAAGACAAGAAGGTTACCATTGTGAATGTCTATTCACCCTGTGATGCTGCTTTGAAAAAATCTTTTTGGGAAGAAATTAAACTATTGAGAAGGTCAAATGCGGGGGGTTTATGGTGCATCATAGGAGATTTCAACAACATTAGAAGACCTTCAGAAAGGCTGGGGATAAGTCAAAAGATTTTAATGATTGGATTGGGGAGTTAGAAGTGGAGGAAGCCCCTAGGATTGGGAGAAAATTTACTTGGTACAGACCAAATGGGTCAGCGAAAAGTCGATTGGATAGGGCCTTGATATCTGCTGAATGGTTATCTTTGTGGCAAGGCTGTAACCAGATCACCTTGGATCGTAACTTTTCAGATCATTGCCTTATCTTGCTGGTTTCATCTCACGCTGATTGGGGACCGAAACCATTTCGTTTCCTTGATTGTTGGCTTGAAGACAAATCCCTCAGGAAAGTTGTTTCAGAGGTGTGGAATTCCAATTTGGGATCAGGGTGGGGTGGTTTCATTTTAAAAGAAAAGCTAAAGCTTCTTAAACAGAAATTGAAGGTTTGGAACAAGACTCAGTTTGGCAATATTCAACAAAAGATTAGATGTGCAGAGCTGGAATTGAATAAGATCGAACTAGATGCTGAGGATGTACATATGACTGAAGAGGAAATTAAAAGGATAAAACAACTATAGGAAAATTTATGGGCTGCTGCAAAGTTAAATGCTTCTTTGCTGAGACAAAAGGCAAGATCGAGATGGATTAGAGAGGGAGATTGCAATTCCCACTTCTTTCATTTGACTGTTAATTGGAAGCGTAGGAAAAATTTGCTGCAAGGGCTGCTTGTTGATGGGTGCTGGATAGATGAGCCTGGAAGGGTCTAGGAGGAAGTCAGGAATTTTTTCATGAGCAGATACCAAGAACAAAATACAGCCAGGCCTAAGCTAGATGGTGTCAGCTTTAGAAGCATTGAGCAGCAGCAGAATAATGCCTTGATTGCTCCTTTTGAGGCTTCTGAAATCAAGGATGCAGTTTGGTGTTGTGGTAGTGATAAGAGCCCTGGACCGGATGGTTTTAATTTTAGATTCATCAAGGAATTTTGGGACATAATAAAGCCTGACGTTTTTCGCTTCATGGATGAGTTTTATGGTAATGGGATTTTCCCAAAGGGGGGAAATGCTTCTTTCTTAGCATTGATTCCCATGGCACTTGATCCTCAAAGTCTTAAGGAATAGCGCCCTATTTCACTAATAGGCTGTATTTATAAGATTGTGGCTAAGGTGCTTGCCAATAGATTGAAGAAGGTGCTGCCCCTCATCATTGATGAGTGACAATCTGGTTTCATTGAGGGACGTCAGTTACTACATAGCGTCGTCATTGCAAATGAGGTCCTCGAGGAAGCAAAAAGGAGTAAAAAGAAATGTTTGATCTTCAAGGTTGATTACGAAAAAGCCTATGATTCGGTTAGCTGGGATTTTCTTATGTACATGATGAAGAGGATGGGATTTTGTTCTAAATGGATCTCTTGGATTAAAGGTTGCTTAACCTCAGCTTCTATTTCTATTTTGGTTAACGGAAGTCCAACGTCAGAATTTCAACCTCAGAGAGGCTTGAGACAAGGGGACCCACTTGCCCCTTTCTTGTTCAACATTGTTGCGGAAGGTCTTACAGGGTTGATGCGACAAGCCCAAGCGAAGAACTTGTATGATGGTTTCAAGGTGGGAAGGAATAATGTGGATATCAGCATCCTTCAATACGTTGACGATACTATTTTCTTTGGGTCAGCATCCATGGAAAATGTTCGAATTATAAAGGTGATGTTGAAGAGTTTTGAGCTAGTTTCGGGGCTGAAGTTAAATTGCAACAAGTGCAGTTTTGGTGCTTTCGGGATGAATGATCAGTGGGTAACTACAGTAGCCAACTTCCTAAACTGTGGGGTGTTGTCTGTACCTTTCTCGTATCTGGGTATCCCAATTGGGGCAAACCCGAGACGTTGTGCGACTTGGGATTCTATAATTACAAAGTATGAGCGGAAACTGTCTAAATGGAAGCAAAAATACATATCTTTTGGGGGAAGAGTGACTTTGATCAAAGCTGTACTTAATTCAATTCCTATATTCTTTTTTTCTTTTTTCAGGGTACCGAAGAAAGTGATTACCAGGTTCGAAAGATTGCAGAGGAGGTTCTTGTGGGGTGGAAGTTTTGAATAGGACAAAATTCCTTGGGTGAGTTGGAAATCTGTGTGCTTACCAAAGGAGGGGTGGTTTGGGCATCAAGAAGTTGGAGTGTTTTAACCAGGCTTTGCTGGGTAGATGGCGATGGAATCTCTTTCACCATTCGGAGGAATTGTGGGTGCAACTTTTAGAGTCCAAATACGGAGGTTGGAGGAATTTAGATGTCACTAGGAGAATGGTAAGAGATTCTGTATGGTGGCGAGACCTGTGTAAAACTTTTAATTCATTAGAGGCAGGAGGGTGGTTTTCTAGAGGTTTGAGATGGAAGGTGGGTTGTGGGTCCAATATATTATTTTGGGAAGATGGATGGAAGGAGGACAAGGTACCTTTGAAGGATAAATATCCTAGATTATATCAGATTTTTCTACAAAAGCAACTATTTATTCAACATATGGGAGCCTTAAATCAGGGGGGGAGTGAATGGCAATTCCGTTGGAGAAGGGAATTTATCGAGGGCGAAATAGATATGGTGATAAACTTTCTGGGGGAAATACAGGGTTTGGTGGTAGTGGATCAGCAACCAGATTCATGGGTTTGGGTGGGAGAATCAGGCGGATCTTATTCAGTGAGAAGTGTTTATTGTTTACTTAACGAGGAGGATGTATCTCAGGAGCAGGATGACGTGTTTCAGACTTTGTGGAAATTAAAAATCCCTAGCAAAGTCTCATGCTTTGCCTGGAGATTAATCAAGGATAGATTGCCTACTAAGCAAAATCTACGTAGAAGAAACATGGAGATAATTGACATCACATGTCCTTTTTGTAGAAGCCTAGAGGAAGATGCATCACATATTTTCTTCAGCTGCCCTAGTATTCTGCCTTTGTGGTGGGAATCAAGGTCTTGGGTTAATATTGTTGGGGCTTTTTCAACTATCCCAAAAGAACACTTCCAACAATCCTCTTTCTGTCATTTAAGTGGGATCAGCTTACTTAGGTGGCAAATCTGGTGGACTGCTCTGACTTGGTGCATTTGGTATCATAGAAACTGGATTATCTTCCATAATGAAGCGTTTGATGGTCAGAAAGTGTTAGAGGAGGCTATATTTTTTTGTTGGTCTTGGATGCGAAACCTGGAGAAAGGATTTGACATCCCTTTCCATCATTGGTCTAGCAATTTGAGAGAATGTTTTGTATCTCAGGGGAGGGTTTAGATTTTGTTTCCTAGGATATAATAGTATTAGCTTGGCTTCCAGCATGTTTCATCATGCCTCAAGCCTTTCTTTGTTTCGTCCTGTTTTCTAATAGCTTGTAATTCTGCAGTACCTCTTGTACTGTTTTTTTTCTATAATATATATAATTATTTTTGCTTATCAAAAAAAAAAAGAATGAAGAGTGGGGGGACATCCTAAAAAAGATTTGAATTTGGAGACTGCTCCTATTTATAGAAAATTTGTGTCTATTAATGAAAAATCACATCTATTCAATTTATGCCATTTCATGAAAAGTCACATTTTCAAGTGATATCTATTCAATGAAAAGTAGCACCTTTTCACTTGATGTCTTATATAAAGAGTCACTTTTTTCTAAATGGTTGTCTATGAAAAGACACATCTTTTCAAATTAAATGAAATAATACAACTATTTAATATGTAACAATACAACTTTTCATGTAGAAACACAATTCTTCATGTAATTATCTCAAGTTTCCAAATTCTCCCTATTTTCTCTCCATATTCTAGTGAAAAATACAGATTAACATGAAAGTGAAAATTCATTTCAGGACTTTCTCCCTATCCTATTTTTCATGATTCTTCCTTCAAATTAGCAGTCTTTCATGTCATGTTTCTTGTTTGGCGTCTAGTCATCATGGTCATTTCCTTCTGGCATTCTTCAATCATGCTTTTTTCGTTACATCCATCTCCTTCACCAGTTTCATCTTCCCCCACCTCCCTCATAACTAAATGTACCTCTCTTCCCTTTTGTTAATAACTTTATTTAAATAGCTTTTTTCTTTTTCTCCATCTTTTCACCCGTTCAAAATTCAAATACTTCTCCCTTCCCTCTTCCTTTTACTTCTCATTGTTATACCTCGTTTTTCCTTTCCTATTATTCAGCAATGCTCTTTGTTTCCCTTTACTCTTTCGTTCAATCATTTGTCTCTTCCTTCTCCGGCAATGTTCTTCCTCCACCACATTATTCTCTGAAGAGGGAACAAGTATGCTTCTCTTCCTATTTTCGATTTCTGCATTTCATCTTTTTATTTATTTTTTGTTTTGTAGCTTGTTCTGAAAATTTATTCCAAGAACATTGTTTTATTTGTATCTTGAAACTAGTTTAATGTCTATTTTAAAAAATCTGAATATAAATTAAAATAAGTAAAAAACTACATTTTGTTAACTTCAATTTACAACAATAGAAAACAACTTCCGTGGCTGGGATTGGGACATAGCTTTTCCCCTTTTTACTTCTTCAATGAAGAGTTCTCAAAGAAATAATACTGTTGCATATTTGCTGTCTCGCTGGAGAATGGTGTTTTGAGGAGGAATGTACCCTGATATCTGTCGTATGAGGGTTCATTATGTTTCTACCATCAAGTCTGCTTCGTTATATTTCTACCCTTGTGGTTATTGTTCATTCATCTCCGTTAACTTGTGTTAAATCATGGATGTCTGGCTTCTTTTGGCTGCGTTTTTCCATAACTTGTGCTCAAATCTGTGTGTTTTTCTCTATATTCATTACATTTGATGTGTTTGGCTTATCCTGCAACTTTCCAAAGATATAAACCTCGCCCTGCAGCTTTACCAAAGATATCAAGTGGCCTCATGGTTTTCCTAGAGATATGAGACTGGCCCTACAACTTTAACAGAAATATCTGCTGATCCTGTGACTTTTCCCAGATAAATTAACCTGGCCCTGCAACTTTCCCAAATATATGAGCCTGGTCCTATGGCTTTCCTAGAGAATTAACCTGGCATTGCAACTTTGCTAGAAGCATTTGTTGGCTTTGCAGCAATCCAAGAGAATTATCTTGTCATCCCACAAATTATATTGTTTGATTTTTTTCCTTCTAAAAGCTATATTCTTAACAAGTTTAAATCTTAGCAAGCTTTAGCTTAAGGGCTAGTGTTAAAATGTGAAAATATCTTATCACAATTCACCATATCTTAAAACATCTTAGATTACCTTTGTTACAAGTTTAGTTTTCCTATTTTCTTACTATCTTCTAGGACCAGCTACCTCGTTACCTTATCTTATCATGATTTATTTCCCTAAGTACTTAGGATTATGATTAATACAAATAAGGATTAATGGTCTATGTTTATGAACATCCCATCACATTGTAATACATCTCAATTAATGTTAATTAAGTGTACCATTCTCTTTTATCTCTCTTCTCCCTTTTTAGCTAATCTCTTAATTTCAACAGCTTCAAATGTAATTATCAACAACAATCAAGCCTAATACCATAGGTGGGGTCATCTACATGGATTGCCCAATGCCTTTTGGTTCTATCAAAAACCAAACTTCATAAAATCCATATAGATTAAGGTCTTCTTTAATGATTTCTCATGATTTCTTTAGTCTTCTTCTGCCCCTATTAATCAGACTACTTCCATTTGATCCACTTTTTGCACAAGGATGTTTGTGTGAGAAAGAGAAAGGGAGAGGGAGAGAAATATTGATCATTAGATCTTACCATGAATGGTTAAGTTTAAAACACAGATTATATGGCTTATTTAAGTGGTCATGTGAACTTAAGCAACTTTTAATCTTGATAATTCATATATAGTTGTATGACCAAAATTTACTCAATATATATCGATGTATGAGCAAGAAAAAATAATAATTTCTATTCTAGTTTTACACATTTAATAAGCATGGATAACCTCAATAAAATACCAAAAATATGAAAGATCACACAATATGATGAATCATCCAAATGGATATACCCTTGCACTCAATTGCAGACGATTATCTTCCTTCACCATCTCCATTAAAGCTGTTTCTAGCTCCTCAGCTCTGTTCAAGGTTGGAAACACACATTGAAATGAACTAATTGTCTTGATAAGGTATCATGAAAATCTAACATTACTGCATGCATAAAGTTATCATATTAACAAAGCAGCATGTGGAATGAACGGGGAGAGATACAAATAAGATATCAAAAGTGCTAAAGGCAATGCATCATACAGATTTATTAAGTGGTTTGGTGCAACCTAATAGTGGTGCAAGTATTTAGAGCATGCTGGCGACAATGGATAAGTTCTAAGGGACTAAGGGTGGTGCAACCTAATAGTGGTGCAAGTATTTAGAGTATATTGGCCTGCCATGGCTAATTTCTAAGGGCCACCATTGAATACTCATCGATAGAAAATGTTTCAGCTTGAGAGGGAGCATACAACGTGGAAGACACTCACACTTAAGGGGGAGATTGTTGGAGTACAAATGTGAGTACACAATCCCACATTTGAAAGGGATAAGCAAGTTGAGCAACATATAAGTGAGACCCGCAAACCTAATGCCTTAAGGTTTTGGGTTGAATGTAGTGTCAAGTTCACTTGTGTGGTTTGCTCATGGCTTATTCGTGAAAATTTCCCTAGTGTTTTTACCCCCTTCGTATTTTCCAGACACCAAAGATATGAGGGTTGTAGCAGCAATGAAGGCCAAACAAGGAAATAGGAAACAACACAATCAAAAAGAACTTCCCAGACAGACTTCTATATAGAATCCCTTAGTTCCAAGGATTCTCAACTTCAGACTTTTGGGAAACTAAAAATTTCTCTTGCACCATACGCCCCTTAATTTGAGGGATTTTCAACCTGATCCACTAAATTAATTACATTTAATTAACCATATCTATATTTACAGCTTGACAATTTAGCAACTTTCCTTTAAGTAGCAAGCTGAACAAAAGATCAGTTTTGAAAGAGCTAGAATTAGAATTTGAACACCAAAGAAACAATAACCTGAGTATGGCAGATCTTTTCTCCTCCATCAATCTGCATAATTCAACCTTCAACCAAACCACCTGCACAGAAGCTGTTAATGATTGAAACTTAGAGAATTGTACAAGAGTTGGTTATAATAGAGAAACTATTTATAGGCAAAATACTAAAGATAACTGAATCCAAAATTAGGCCATAAAATTAGATTATGAAATGTTATGGATGTAATATATATTATTGACCATCGAGAATATATAATTAACTAATAAAGTTGTGGTAGAAGCATTGGAAAAACTACTGTCATACAGCCAACCAAAACAGGCAGAAAACAATAATATATATTCAATGAGTTTTGCATTTACACTTACATTACAGATAGAGTATAAAAATTATTTTTGTCAATTATATACTAGTAAGTCATGTTGGTGCAGTGGTCATAGCATTTTAAGCACCCAAAGGACATGGGTTCTAGTCCTGTCTCAAAGCACATTTCACCCATTTTCATAAATTTCCTGCACGTGTCACATTTAGGCAGTAGAAGGTTTCATACTTCTGAATGCAGTACGGACATGGTACAGTGTGCAATGGCAGCAGAGTGCAAAGATGGTTCGTTTCCCAAGTGGTGCTTCTTTTTGGACTGGACGAGTCACTGGTTTTCCCCTGGTTCAAAGCCATAATGCTGACGTCATTTCAAGTTAGACACATTTCCAATATGATGAAATGAGTGAACCGGCTATGGTTTTGGTTTCTTATAGAACCGGTTGAACTAGTGGTCCAGTTCGAGTTTTAATAACATTGGATAACAAATTAAAAGGATTTCAGAAAATGGAAGAGAGAAATCTCAGATTTCAGAAAATGGAGTTTTCATATTAACCAACTCAACTGAAAACAGTTACATCTCTAGTATTTATACTAGAGCTAAACAGTATAACAGCTAACAATAATAACCGTAAACTAACCTAAGGTTAGTTGAAGCCAACTAACACAACTAACATAGCTAACTATAGTTACAACAGAATAGGGAGTAATTCTACTCATCTACTCTAATACCCCCTAGCAAGCTCATGAGGGGTTGACCAAAGTTTTGTCAACAACTCTGAGCTTGTCTCTGAAAACAGTGAAGTTGGAAGGAGACAGAGGTTTGGTGAGGATGTCAGCATATTGAGTTAACAGTAGGAACATGAATAACTTGAATACTCCTCACCAAATCTCTGTCTCCTCAAGCTCCCCCTCTGTATGGAGAAATAGAGGCTTGGATTCCAGCATTGTGCACATATGGCATTTGAGGGTAGCAGTAAGGAAAAGGAGCCATTATAGGCATGTACTGCTGAGTAGAGGGAGATTGCTGAGTCTGAGTTACAGCTTGTGGGACAGAAGATTGTTGATTAACAGCTTGCTGTGTTGAAGAAACTGATTGTGCATTTCCATAGTCCATAGGCTGTGTAGGGACATAGTTTTCTTCATAGCGATGATAACAATCGCTTCATGACCATATTTATGGCAAACTTGGCACTGAACATTCGCAAACCTACCACGACCACAGCCATCTCCTCTACCAGCATTGCCTCTTCTGTTACCATTATTTGCATTGTTCCCATTGTTTGAATTAATGGAACCTTGAGTGAGGTGAGCTTGTGCATCAAAAGACTGAGGGCTGGAACTGCTATTGGAGGAACTTGGCATATTTTGCAGTACTTGAACTGGTTGAACATAGGCATTGCTGTTGGAAGTGAATGCTCCTTCAGAGAAATTAACAGCAGAGCTAGTAGAAGCTCCTTGAGTCAAATTAACACTGATTTGAGAATCACGTTTCTGAAACCGATCAAGCATAGCTTCATGGCCTAACAGTAAAGTTTCAACCTCATCAATGGAAAGAGGTTCAAACTTACTGCAAATGAGTGACATGACAGACTAATAATCCCTTGGTAACCTCTCAATAATAACATCAAGTTGCTCATCAGATGAAATGGTTACTCCAATTGAACCAAGAGAATCAACTATGGTCTGAATTTGAAGCAAGTATTCAGACAGACTTATTTTGCAATTGCATGCTTTGAAGCTCTATTCTTAACTGACGAGTTTTTGAACGAATTAAGGAACAAAAATGAGATTGAAGTTTATCCCAAAGATGCCACGAAGTGCGACATCCGAGAAGCCTAGGAAGTACCTCGGGAGAAATCGTCGATTGAAGCCAGGACAACAAAAGCTGATCCTGTGACTCCCAAGCAAGGTACTCCAGAGAGGAAATTCCAAGATCTCGATCCGCAAGGGTTCTGAATTGCGGAGGTATTACAGGATTCACCAAAAAATGAAAAAGACAATGGCCTTTTAGCACAGGTTCAACTTGCAGACACCAAAGCAAGTAGTTCAAGTTCATGAGTTTCGCAGAAATCGCATGCGAGAAGGAAGAAGGCTGTGATGAGAAAGAAGACGCAACTGCTGGAATAGCAGTCAAAGAAGGAACGACTGAAGTGGTGTCGCAACCACTGGAGTCGCCATCGAAGAGATCGGTGGATCCACCATCGAAGAGAACCGAGGAACCGCCGTTGACATGAATGGCACCATGAACGGTGGAACTGATGTCACCATTGTAGTAGAAGAAGGGAACGCCATTGGAATTGGCATCCGAATAGCAGATGTCGACTGCAGAATCGCTGACACCGTTGTAACTGGCATCGGAACAGAAGATTTTGTCACTGGCTAAGGAACTTGGTGGTGGAGGGGGAGGAGGAGGTTGAAAATTGTTTGCAGAAGCCATTAAAACTCAGGATCGAACCAAGAGCTCTATGATACCATAAAAGGCTTTCAGAAAATGAAAGAGAGAAAATCTTAGATTTCAGAAAATGGAGTTTTCATATTAACCAACTCAACTCAAAACAGTTACATCTCTAGTATTTATATTAGAGCTAAACAGTTATAACAGCTAACAATAATAACTGTCAACTAACCTATGAAACCAACTAACACAACTAACATAGCTAACTGTAGTTACAGCAGAATGGGGAGTAATTCTACTCATCTACTCTAATACAAATTAACAACAATCCATCCCCACTATCCCAAACACAAATGTCAATAAAGAGGAATGCTTGCAACACATTCTCTCTAACACATCCTTTCTAACATACTCCCTACCATTGGTTGAAATTTATTGAAAATTATAAATTTTTGGGTTCCACTTAGTATTTAATGAGCCTCTCTTGATTTTGTAACTTTCAATAAATTTTGACCAATGGTAGAGTGTGTTAGCAAGTGTCTTGCTAGCATTTCTTGTCAATGAATATACAACCACATACTGCATTCTTACATAATTACACATTTTTAGAGGAAAAATATGGAAATTTTAAAATTTGCTTTCACTAAACATATTTCATTTTTAATACAGTGATCCATTGATCCTTCATTTTCTTTCAAAGAATTTCATTAATTAACAAAATAGTGTGCACAATTATCCTCTATAAATTATTTATACCAAACAAAGTTGTACAAGCATTTAATCCTGTTATTTGTCAAATTAACAGATAAGAATTCTATTAACACCAATTTTATGATCTATTTAAATTAAATCAAGGAAATACTAAAGAAATACATACTCTGATACATAGATAATTAGTTCCATACAAGGCAAGCATTTTTACAACCTGGCTATGACTCTGGTGGAACAAGAAACAAAAAATAGCACTGTTTATACTAGTAAATCCCCTTCCCCCAATTTTATTCCATAACCACAATTTTGGTTAATCAATAACAGGAATTCAGAAAGACGAGACATGGTGAATTTAGGGTCTAAACTCTAAAGCATGAGAAATTTTCAAATCTTCAATAATACAATTTTCTGATGCATAACATTCAATTCTGTTTAAAAGGGGAAAATTCAGGAATATAAAAACAACAAATAAAAAAACCACTAAAGAGCCAGCATTTGTCAGAAAATTATTCAATATCATCGTATTCTGATTTCTTTTCAATCTTTTAAGTGGAACTGAATCAAATGATATACCACAGACAGAGTCATAACATGACTGATGCAATGACAAAAATGAACTTAACCAATGAAGCATATTATGACCAGCAGAAAATTATTCATTCTCATATTTTACATCAAGTGTCTGATTTCACATTGTAAAGCATGTTAGCACCTTTTACCACTATTAAGTTAACTTTAGCCTGACTCGAGATAGAATACGACAAAAGTCACATCTTGAATTTATAAGTCAAAGTTGTGTTTAATGGTAGTTAAATTTCAATATACTTCACAAATATAGGCCTTTTTGCTGGGAGAGGGAAGTGAATGTTGAAGTGCAGACTTTAGAGGAGGCAACCTGTTCCTGGAGATGTGGTAGGGAATCCACTTCTGAATCAACATTGAGACTATTGAGCATTTCATCTAAATTAGAGGAATGGGATTCCAACTACACATTCCCATCAGGTACCGTATCACTTCCTTCAGTGATTATTCTTTCCTCTTTCAATGATCCTGGGTCATGTTTGAAACTGTACAGTTTAGATGCAAGCCCTTTCGAATCCTTCCAAGCCCTTCCCTTCTTTGATCTTTCTTCTATGACATCTAACACAGATGGCAGGTGTTTTTCTCTCAGTTCCTTCAGTCTGGCCTCAGTCACTGCTAGATAACCCATACAAGCAGTAAAGACAAGCTGGCTGCTATCAAATGTTGAACCAACAAGTGATTGAAACAATGTAATTGCATCACCTGCATCTTCTGTTGAAACTAATGCAGGACCTAGAATACGAGATGAAAAATTGTGTTACTTTAAAGAAGACATCAACAATAATTTAATTTAGTTTACTACTTACAGATGCTAGTTTGCAGAGATCACTCAAAAACACAGGAAAGCAAAATTCAATACCATATAATTCCATTAGAGCCAGTGCTGTTCGAAATAGCATAACACGGTTCCCTTCAAATAGTAGCACATCCCAAACTCGAAGAACTAAGATTGAGAAACACGGCATAAGATAAAATTTAAGAATATATAAAATTCAAAATCAATGTTGTAATATTAAAAGACAAGAAAAGATTCACTCCATATAACTCTCACCACTTTCCCAAGGAATTATGTTTACAAAGATTGATAGAAACCAAGATCCAGATATCCATGCCACCTGCACTCCCAAGTAATCCAGATGATTAACTGCACCAACAGCATCAGTAGAATAAAAAAAATTACAAACTGATTCAGAGAGACAATTACAAGATTACCGAAGAGCAAAGATAATAAATACAAACCCAGTTTAGGAAATCGTTCACGCATTAATTCCTCAAAAATAAGCTGGTCCACCTGACACATTAAAAGCTTCCATCATTGGCAAGGAGAATTACAAGTACCTTAATACTACAATTATCAAAAAGACATGTGACTCAGGAAACAGGATAAAGAATGTTTCCTTTTTTAAAAAGAAAAAAGGATAGAAAATTGATCATTACTTGGGATTCAATCATATCCTCAGTATAATAGCCTGCAAAATATTCATCAATAATGCCAGAAAATGCCCTGAGATATCCCAATAAAACATTAGATAATATAAACTGAAGACAAACCAAGTGTTTTTTGTTAAACAATACAAAGATACGATCATATCTTTAAATAGACAGCATTTTTAAAAGATTGAGTTTACCTAATAATCAGTTACCAAAAGAAAAAAATCAGTGAAAGTATATATGGACAAGTCTGTAGTGGCACACTTAATCCCACAGTTATGCAGACCAACTAGTATAGGCCCACATTTAAATGAGCTTGCATTTAACCAACCTACAATTTTTTTATTTTTTTTATTTTTTTTTTTGATCAGCAAAAGTATATATATTATATAAGAGAAAAAAGGATATACAAGAAGAAAACAGAAAACTATCCAAGATACCATAACCAACCTATGGCACACTAATACATAGAAAACATGAATTAAGGTGCCATAGATAGTATGGACCTAAAGCTCCCAAGACAGTTGAGAGAATTTAAACTCTCCCCTGTTTACAAAAAATATCCCTCAGGTTACAAGCCCAAGCATGGAACGGCATGTGAAAGCCTTTCTCCAAATTTTTGCACCACAACCCCCAAGCATGGAACGGCATGTGAAAGCCTTTCTCCAAATTTTTGCACCACAACCAACAAAAAAATAAAGCCTCGTCCAACAGCTTCTGGCTATTAAAACTGCCATTTTTAAAAATGATATTATTTCTGTGCCCCCAAATCGTCCAAGTCAAGGCTAACCACCACACCAGCCATCTCTGTGAACATAACCCTATGTGGAAATAAAAAGAATGTTGGCTGAAATGATCAATCGGATGTAATGGTGGGACACTTTGGATAGATAGCCAAGACGAAGTTTCCCACCATAGAGGCCTGACTTTCTCGCAGCTAAAGAACAAATGAGCCGCATCCTCATTAGAGGACCTGCAGAAAGGGCATGATATATCAGCAATATCCACAT